>UYYG01000083.1:0-137316 GCA_900625125.1 Dracunculus medinensis
ATTACGCCTTGACGGGCAGCTTACCGGAAACGAAAGTTTTTCGGTTCCGGGGGAAGTATGGTCCCTAAGCCTAAGCCTAAGCCTAAGCCTAAGCCTAAGCCTAAGTAAGCCTAAGCCTAAGTATATTTGAGAAGGAGAAATATTTATGTTATAAAATGTCGATTTGTGCTATCATTGTTGGTTCAGTATTGCTATAAAATTTCACATAGTTGTTAATGATTGCTACTTAACGAATTCAAAAAGACCAAATAAATGACCTTGTTTCCTTCTTTTGAAAAACACTAAAATCGCTTTGACCGTATTAAATCCACCATGATGTCAATTTTGTTTATAATCATGACCAGCCATTCAAACTTTTCTTTTCTATTAATAGCCTATTATTTTATATTTTTTTAAACAATTTTTAGTTTCCGGACTTTTTTTATATGAAATTTATATAATTAATAAATAATCTTGTAGTTATCAATGTTCTCGCAGTTCCTCTTTTCTGAACTTTTCCCAAAGCATTCAATTCATTTTGTAGCAGAAGATCACGAAAATTGTTTTATAAAGTTGTTTTGTTTTATTTTTATAAAGCTTCTCCTTAAATGAATAATTGACTTTAAAATCTATATAAAATCTATGCAAAATTTTCTTTTTGTATTTAGAGAGAAAAAGAATTAATTCCGGCAAGACAACCAAATATTGTTTTGGCTAAAAACGAGTCAGTAAAACCAAACTATAAATGATGCTTATTGCCGACTTTTTAGCAAAAAAAAGCAAAATTTTCGATTTTAAGATATAATTAATGACTAGTTAAAAAATTATTTACAATAGTGCCAAAAAACCGTTTAAATAAATAACAATAGCACCGTTTAAATAAATAACAATCGTTTTCAAGCAATAATTCAGAGTTAATGAGTTAATTTAAATTTATGCCATCAAACTATCTTTTCCATTCTTCATAAGTACTTATTTCATAGTGATTTTGCCGCGCCTTCTTTATACATATACACTAATTTGCCAATCAATTAGGCCCGTTGCAGCCGATTGAGGAAGGTCCATATTACCCATGTGGAGTGAGGTACAAGCGCTTTATAAAATCTTGTTTTCACATTATTTAAATTATTTTAAAAAGGAAAAATTTGGTTATTTTCGGGTAGTGATCTTCTCTAGAGAAATAAAGTATTGTTTTAGACAGAAAAAGAATGGTAAGAATGTTGGTGAAAACAAGAATAAAATCGACAACATATCCCATTAAATTATGAAAAAAATCAGAAACGAATGATAAGAATATAGAAAAGTGAAAAAAAACATAAAATTTAGGGAAAACTTCACGGAAAAACCAGTAATAAAATATATCAGGCAAAATCGATTCAGAGATTTATTGAAATATTAATAAAAAGATAATTAAAAATTAAAATAAGAAACGCAAATAAATATTAAATACTTACAGAATATTTATTACCTGATAAATAAAATAGTTACAAAAATAATTAAAATATTTAAGGAATATATTTGTGAAATATTTGAAGATGATGATGAAACTCGTTTGTAAGGACTTGCCTCCATATCTAATGTCGATAATTCATAATCTTTTGTACGTAATTTACCTGGAAATTTAAAATTGCATGAAAAATGATCAGTTCTTAGGTTTTTTTGAATAATCAATTGATTATGATAAGGTCTAATGACTTCAATTCAAAAAACTTTCAGTTTTATACTCGTTTAGGGAAATATGCTAATATCAATTGATTGACTAGGTAGCTGCATTTAAAAAAATTTTGAAAGAAGAAATTTTACGAAACTCACTAAAATAGCACTTCTCAATATTCATGTCTGCTATAAGACGGCCCATCGTGGTGTATCCTGTGGTGAGCGGTTCTTCAAGAATGCAAAGTTTGCCATATTCTGCGTCAGGTTTCAAATTGGAGAAATTTACATCTAAATCGACTGGCTCACCAAAAATAAAAGTTTGTGCGGGAGGCAATGATCCACTACCATCTCTCAACGAAACAGTCACTCTGCAAATAATTTTTATGTTTATAATGATTATCACTGGATATTTGGATTTGTCACTATAGCAAATTCAATTTTTTCGCGGCATTGATATGAAATTAACCGTATATGGAAGTCGACTAAGGATCGAATTCGAAATTGCATCGTTGAAGACGATATATCAATTATTTCAACATCTGAAATACTTGTTTCCGCATTCTTGCCAAATCGATCTAACGTTCGTAATGTTCGACAGTCTGTTCCAGTTGATTCGTTATGTCGATTGAAATTCTCCCATTCAATACAAATATAGTACCATTGTCTTTCTTGAAGATCTGATATACTCACCTTAAATTTTATAATCATTTTTCTAGTTATAATTATAATGGTCATTATCTAATCTGATAAAAGAGGATATAATCAAAGTTAGAGAGTAGAGAAATTCAGAGGTTGAGTAAGTATCATGGGTTCGATTTCTATCGCTTATCGTTAAGAACAGAATAATTCTAACGGTCCAAATGTTCTTCTCCCATCTCTCTGTTATTCTCCGACGAAAGATTAACGAAAAATCTATTGAACCAGGTGAACCAGAAATAATGAGCGTTGTTTGGAAAAGAAAGTAAAAAAACTGAGAAACAAATATAAGATATAATATACTTTATCCAACTTACTTGTTTATCTTCACGAATATTATCCGGGTAAACTACTTTAATCGCTGGTTTTTCATCGGATTTCAATGGTATAGCGGATAAAAAAAGAGTGGGAATCTGAATTGGTGCCAAATAGGTTTCTAGAAAAGAATCAAGCAATACTATACGAAAGCCATGTTTTGTCGCATCCACAAAATTTATTGCTCTGAATAATTTTTATTCTTATTACCAAAAAATAATGCAAAAAATAGAAATAATAGGCAGTAAGAAACAGAAATTAATATTAGCAACTTTATAAAAAAATCAATTATCAATTTTAAATTGTGAAAAATTAACTAGTCGATTATTTGTACTTTAATAAAAAATTATTTGTTTTCAAAATAAATATTTATTTTTAATATAATTTGCATATTTTTTGATGGTATTTTTTTATAATCATTAATTGTGTAATTTACAAAATTATTTATTTTAAAAAATTGAAAAATTGATCTTTTTTAAATAAAATTGAAAATTATTCAAACCAATCCTTGATTTGAATAAATAATTTGAAGTAAAAAGTAAAAGTTTAAAAAATAAATTTGCTCCAAATAAAAATGAAATGAATAATTACAAATCAGTGAATTAATTTAGTTTATTTAGTAAATTAATTTAATTTATTTATCGAAAATTATTTAGACCAGAATTTAGAATTATTTAGACTAATTCTTATTTAAATTTAATGAAACATCAAAGATTTTTAAAAAGTACGAATTTTATTATTTAAAATGAATAAAAGTACGAATAAATAAAAGTTAACAAATTATTAGTTAATTTGATAATATTTAAAATGTCTTAATTTTTTCTTCTTTTTGGTTATCTGAAAGAAAAAAAAATTTTTTTACTAACTTTGTATTCACAAAAAATCGTTGATATTTTGGATTACAGCATACTGTTGTTAATAGAATCGTCAAAATAATCAAAAAAATTTTCCCACAACGATAATTCATTTTCAGCATCATCATAGCTCGGAAGTAGAAAAAATTAAAATACGAAAGCAATATGCAATTATGCGAAAATGTGTCGTATTGCAGTAATTCAATGACTTAGGCGGTACAAATCACTTGCCACTTCAAATTACTTATAAATTATGCGCTTTAATGATGAATGGCAATAGGTCAATATTCTTACAAAAGAGAAATTTTGGAAAATTAATCGAGAAGCGGCGATAGATCCAGATTTGTTTATGATAAAAGGATAAATTGAATATGATAAATATCTGAAAATTATTCATTATCTCATGATTATCTCATTTTAAGCAAGTATAAATGTTGAAATTTGAAATTTGATAAGATTTTCAAATTAACGAACCAATTTAGAATCCTTTAAAATGCCTTAAGAAGTCTTAAATGAAATTTAAATTTCTATTTAATATATAATTTTTGTTATATATAATTTTTAATGTATAATTTCTATTTAATATATAAAAGAAATGAAACAAAAATAAAAAATCTAATTACAAGCAATAAAAAATATTTCAACATAAAATGAATAAATATAAGAACGGTGCAAATAAACAATTTTATTTCAATTAGTACTAGATGAAGTATATTTTCTAAAATGCCCTAAGTAAGAAACATATTTTCCTTTTTTCGTCGAACTGATGTTCGTACCAAGTACATGGTATGAGGACGGGGTTTTTAACATATGCAATCCCTGCAGAGATAGGTCTTTGAATTCTTCTAGGACCAGAGATTTGTTTGCAAAATAAGATAAACCGCTGAAGATGCTCGCAAACCCGTTGGCCTATAATAGCGAATATGAGATTAACGGTGGCCCTACAGGGAGTGGAAAAGAGATTTTTATTTTTATATAATCTAATAAATAAATTATTTTGACAGCGATCAGATCAGTATTTCTGGTTAAGCTCATTCCGTTAGGTTGTGAGGTCAAAAACTTGTCTCTTTGCCAGGAATTTAGCTGGCGATAGAAGTAGAGGTGAATCACCAGTACCATCCGGATTTTTCTAAAGACCAGTTTACTCCTACCGTGAGCAGAATTCAGCATCAGCGCGTCAATATTGAAAGCAACAACCCATTAAGCCACTCTAATCCCTTTGTTTGCTTTGTTATCATTTGAATAATTCGCTTTTTTTTATTTATATTTTATGAAAAAACCATAGTATCTTGTGAGAAATAATTATTTATAATTCATTCATAAAATACTTTTTTTAAATACTTTTTTTAAAAATAAAATTTAACAGATTTTCATTATCTTATGAAAAAATTATGTACATTTATGCATAAAAAATCAATGTCTGACAAACCATTATCAGTAAAAATCTCGAAATTGAATTTTTATCATTTGCCCTTCATTTACTTAATTTTTTATGATGATCTATAATAATGCATATATATATACATAAATGAAAAATGAAAAACAAACCTAAAAATCTAACAATTCAAGTAAAAATCTGACAAATTTCTAAAACAATTTCTTTATTTTGTTTCTCATTGTTTATCGCTTCTTTAATTTCATATTTAGATTTTCTCTATGAATTTTAAATATAAAAATAAAAAATATAATGAAAGACAAAAATAAAAACACAACAAAAATTAGGTAATAAATAAGTAAAATGAAGTTAGATTTATTGGTCTTTTAAAGAGATTTTTAATGAAAACAATGGAGGTTTTGACTTTATCTTATAATTTCCGCTCTATTAGAGATAATGATAATGATATGTTCACTTTCAAACTAATAAATAAATAAAATATTACCCAAAATTGAAAAAGGAAAAATCAAGGATTTACAGTGATTTATTACACTTAAAATTCCTTTTAATCCTATTCCACGCAAAGAATGAATGGTTCATCAATTAAATAAGCACTTCTATTGGATTATCAATGAATGGTTGTAAATTTTGGGATCACTTACAACATTAATCCGATTAACACAAATGAGATTCGTCTAATTTTCAGCATTTTAAAGTAGCATTTTATAAATTCAGACAATAAATATATAAACAAAGTTAAAAAGTATGAACAAAAAATAAATAAATATTAATAATAATTAGCAATATTGGAGATAAATAAAAATAATGGAATAGGAAAGGAAACCGTTGATCAATTATAGAATTTTATGATCTTGATAAATTGATCTATACGCAGATCGTTAATAGTGCAAATAGTTGATCAGCTTTTCTCATGAATCTAACCATTAACCTCAGTTCTTTACTTAATATGCGAATACTACTGAATTATAACGACAAATAGGTTACCAATTTATAAATTTGTTTTACAGAATTATAAGAACTTGCTAAAATTTTTCAACCAAATTCTTCTATTCGAAAAAAGGAAAAGGGAAAGAAAAATTTGAAGAACACGAAAAAAAGTTCGGTATAAGTTGATTTAATAAGTTTAAAATAAGTAATAAGTAATATAAGTAATATAATAAGTTAAGTTTACAAGTTTACTTTCGATTAGTGATGACAAACGAGGGTTACAATAGTCCTCGACAAATTTTTTTGTCTTTCATTAATTTTACTTTAAAAAATAAAAGCGATGAATATAAATTGACTTCTTAACGATTAATAACGAATAAAAAGTTGCAAATGGCTGATATCGCAGCAACAAATGAATATTTTAATATATGAATCTCGTTCAATTGGCTTGCTTGCTTACTATAGAAGCATTCGAATTAAAAATGGGTCATCAGCATTATTCAGATTTTTTATTAAAACATTAAATTTCAATTTCATTCAATAACTTAAATTAGAAAGAAAATTTGAATTCTATGAACTCTACTTGGAAGTTTGACCGAATTTGATTCTAATTATATAATACAGTAATAATATATAATACAGTAATAATACAATATAATAAATACATAATCTATAAATTTTTCATCTAAATTTTTTTTCTAATAATATAATATAATATAATATAGTATAATATAATATAAGATAATATAATATAATATAATATAATATAATATAATATAATATAATATAATATAATATAATACAATATAATATAATTAAATGCAAAAATTGTATTAATACGAGAACTCAACGAAAAAATTAAAGTTTTTAAGTTATCATTATGAATCATATCACAGCTTTTTTATTTCAAATTAGGATTTACATGCAAACAAGAAGTAAGGCTTAATTGCTTGCCTGACCCTAAAGAAAAAAGAAGAGATATGGAATGTGATTTACATCCGTTTAGAAAACGAGGACTATAACTTTAGGCGAGTTTGCTTTCCAGCTGAACTGGAATAACCTTTCCTGCATTAAATTTGCCTTAGCATCAAAAAATATTTTAGTATGAATATTGTTGACTTAAATGCTCGCTAGATTCAACTACAACACAAAATAAAAAACAAATCATTGAGTTGCCACTGCGATCACATCATCTAATGCTTTAAATTCCACTGAATTAAAGAATTTTCGTACAATTAGTATGTTTGATATGATCGATCCTGTTCGATATTACCTTTTTCATTTTTTTCATCTATTCTTTAAAAAAATAATTTTTTCTACAATTTTCTTTAAAAAATGCGAAGATATTACCTAATAAAAATTGTTACAGATAAATCTTTGCTTTTAATATTACATAATATTATTACATAAAAAATTTATTGTTATCTATTATATTGTTATTGATTTAACAATTAATTATATTAACTATTATATTATATTATATTATATTATATTATATTATATTATATTATATTATATTATATTATATTAATTTTAACGAATTTTTCTTCTCCTTAACTTTTTAAATAAATAATAAACCTTTTTCTATTTTGTTGAGAACATAAAAAAATTTAAAAGATATTTGCACATGAAACATGATAAACGAAAATTTAAACCGAATACCAATTTTTATTTTATTTTTTTCTTTGATGCTTGGTAATATATTTAATAGGAAATGATAGTCAAAGTATCTGCGAATTGCTAATTCAACTAAACCGGTCGTCGGCCACCACTATTATTTATTCTTTTCACATCGTTGACCTTCTTACATTCATTAGCACTTAATTTTGTAGTTTCAAATATTTTGTTCACGCAATTCTCAATATTCGTCACTATTCTTATGTTTTACTATTATCAAAAACTATTAGTTATTGCTGATTTTTTTATGAACCATCATTTTTTTGGCTTTTATTCTGCTGCTTGTTGAGGTTATGTACCAGTTGATCATCGAATTTATATAAATATTTTAGGCGACATATTTGCAGCAATCATGTATTATATGACTTCAAAAGAAAGCGAATTCTAACTTTTAAATATAAACAAATTGTGAAAGGAAAATCAGACCAATTTTTTTAAAAATTAGGCAAAATTTAGAAAACATGATGGAATAAGACAGCTGTCTCGAAAAGGCGAAAGCTAGTCCTAAAAAAGAAAAATATATATATTCGAATTAGCAGTCTATCTTATCAATAATTATAGTGGGATAAAGACTACAATGAGGAAATTGATAAAGCAATTTTTACCAGGTTCAGAGGAATGCGTTATTTATTAGCATGCCGATAGGAAATTATTAAAAAGGATTCAAAAAAAAATTATACAATAATATGGTATCGATAACTTAGAAAGCAAGCTGGATAGGAATCAATGGACTAGGAAAAGAAGAAGCTTTCGATGTTGTTATCAAAAATTCCCGTGAGCGAAGCCCAAAAGACTGGAGGCAGATCATTCTCAAAAATAGTTTTTTTGATTTGGAATTTTCGCGATAGTTCAGATAATATTGTCAACAGTACAATAATGCTTAATGATAAACATATCAAAAATTTCAAACGTAGAATATATGAAACATTACATTACTGATATCATCAATATATGTGGAATACAGAAAGAATCATGTAAAATAATCTTATTTCCATATCTTAAGATTTAGATCATTGATGGGGATAGAATGGCTCAGAGGGTTGTTGCTCAAATGGGAGCAACGATGCTAAGGTTCGATTCCTCGCAGGAGCAAGCCTGTATCCGGTGATGGTGGTGAGTTACCTATATTTACATTGGCAATGGACTCCCTGACATATTGCCTAATGCGAAAAGTCAGTGGGGCGAGTTTAACCAGAAATGACGATGACTCTCAAAAAAAAGAACTACAATACAGATATGTATATTACAGTAATGAATTTAGAGATTGCATATTCTTTCTAAACAATAAACAATTTGATGAATATTGCCAATATAGTTTTATCCATACTGAAGGTTTTACGCAAGATGAAGCATGGAAGCAAAATCAAGCAAGGTGGCTGAATACAAGTCAAAAAAATTTTTTATATTTTTCCTATTAATCCTAATCATTCATCCGTTTTTATTTTTAATATTTCTTTGCTTCCTTTGTCTCTGCATAGTTGTTCGTATTGTATTGTAGGCCATTATCCAAGCAAATGGTTATAAGTCTTGTTTAGATTTTTGGTCCTTATTCATAAATAAATAAATTTATGAACTGTGGATAGTGTAGCGTGAAATACAGTTAATCACAGATTGTAGAGAAATTCTTAAAATTATAGTATAAAAATATTTAAAAAATCGAGAAATTAAAATCTAAAACCTTCAAAATGAAGAGAATTTTACAATAAATCTTTATAAAAAAATTTAATCAGGTTATTTGCAACTGAAAAGATTTTTAAATTATTGTCGCCGCTATGAAATAAGTCAAGTTTAAAAAATTTGGAAAATTTCTTCTTAAAAAATATAATATGTACAAAACCAATGGTCCCATTCGATCATATACCAATTTTCATTTAACATATACATACCCATTTATAAATGAGTCGATTGATGCTAACGGAACAATAGATCGGTATAATTGGTAATAAGTAAATAGAGGTGTAAAAGGTTGAGATTGCTTAAGTGTATCGTATTTCTATTATAAGTTTGATCCCATATTCGATCGCTGACCAAACACTTATTTGTTTCATAGTTATAACTATGGTATTTTTTGATTATTTGAAGCAAAATAGCATAAAATAGTAAAGAATATATATTTAATAATATATTCACAACAATCTAATAAAACCGTTTTTAATTTGAAAAAAAAATATTGGTTAAAATAACATGGAATTATTTATTTAAATTAAATTCTTATAAATTAAATAAAAACTAATATTCAATAAATCTGAATAAATTTGAAAACATCTGAAAATCTATTATCTGATTTAAGAAAACAGATGAACTGAATTTAAATAAATATGGATAGGCGTTTATCATATCTTTGACAAAAGTGAACGCGTTATCAAAAAATCCTCGGTATTATTGATGGTCCATCTGCACTAAAAATCAATGGAAATTTTGAACACATAGGCGACCCATTAACTTAAAAAATTTATAAAAACTTTCATGAATGACATCGGTTCAGGAAGCTTGAAAACGTCATATTCTAGCTGTCGGTGAAGCGAATACCAAAGTCGATTTCACGCCATTTGACTTTCTCGTAAAAATTGCTAACCGACCAGTAGAGTTTACCTGATCACAAATGGTAGCATTCTTTATTTATTAACTTAAATGAAAAATTAGCATTAAATTATGAAACAAATATTATTGAAATTTTTTTATGGAGTATTTAACAATTTTTGAAATTTTTTTAAGATGAATCATATAATCAAATTATTGTTAAGTCAAAATAGGTTGCCATAAAAAAAATCGACGAGTATAATGCATCAGAAAAAAAATTTTTATAAAATTTTTTTCAGAAAAAGTCCTATAAAATTTAAAATCGCCAATGAGAAAGCTAAGAAATTTGAATATTAGGATGAAAATTGTGAATAAAAAGATATATAATATATAAAATCACTTTGGTATTTTTCTGAATTATATCAGAATTGCTTGACTGAACTCGGTTTTGACTTCTATAAATTTAAGGAAATAATTTTATTCGCATGAGATATGCCTACTATTAATTTGTTATTTCCTTCCATTTATGACGGAAGATATATCGGCTAAGGACACTGTAATAATTAACAGAGGCACATAGCCATGTTAATCAGTAACCAACCGCTCATCACAAAGGTCATGCATATTATATTTATTGGAAATTTGAAAATAAAATCTTAACAATATTTATTTGGATGTTGGGATTATTAAAAATATTATTGAATATTAACAAAATTTCACTGTTGTTTAATTCGTTATACAAAAAGAGCCATTTTGAGGAGAATCGTTATACTGGATGAAGTTCATTCAATCATGCAGGTTATAAAAAAGAGGGAAAAAAACAAATAATTCGTTTATAAACCCAACACAATAAACCTATACCGAAAAAACAACTGAAAATTGGAAGAATTTTTCGCTTAAGCTGAAATTTCTTCGAGTAAAATGGCTTAGTGGGTTGTTCGGCTTTTATTTCGAAGCGTCCATCTTGAAATTTTACTCTCCATAAAAAAAAATTTTCAAAAATCTCAATGGGTTAGCGGCTCACCTATAATTCTAGCATTCTCGATATTTTATATACTTTAGATATTTTGTTGTTTTTTCGTAATTTTATAAAAAACGGCAAAATTTTTAAATTCACCGACATGCAATATGTAAGGTCCAATTTAAGTACAAATGAACTTTGCGATACAAGTTTTTCGATTGAAATTAAAAAACTAAATAGCCTTAATCAATCATTAAAGAAACTGATATTTAAATTTCTAGATATTCAGCGTTTCATTTATGAGATTTAATAGGAACAATCTGTGAATGAAATAATTTGCGCAATAATAATTCTGGAAATTTGTTTCCTCTTGCAGAAATATTCAAAAAAATAATAATGTATAATGAAAGAAAAAGGGCGATTAAATTCCTATATGATTAACTTCAATTTCGTTAAAATGGTCCACTATTTACTTATAGATTTATAAAAAATATTTTCCGCATCCAGTTGTGTAATTTTTGCAAAAAAATACTTAAGAAAACTAATTCATATAGTCAAATAACGAAAATAAATTAGTCAAAATAATAATAATTCCAGTCATTCTAAATGAATGCGAGAATTGGCCACTAAAAAATAAAGAGAAAATGAGATTAGCCAGTTTTGAATTATGGATATAGAGGATGAACATACTTAGAAAATAAAATAAATAAATAAAATCGGTCTTTAAAAAAATATGGGAAAATAACTCGAACTTAAACTAAGCTACTTCAGCCACTTAATATGAAGTAATTCATCAGAAAATGCTGTGAATAACAAATGGAGAACTTACGAAGAAAATCCCATAAAACCTAAGAATTCTAATGCAAAACAGGAGCGCGGATTGGATAATCCACATGGTAGCCATAAATCAGAAGGGAATCAACATTTTGTTTTATAACTAATATGTAATAATTAAATAGAAGTACCATTGTAAGCTTTGAATAAACGTTTGTTTTTTAGAAATTATTACTGTAACATCGCTGTATAAATCAAAAATTGGAAGCCAGAATGACTCAGTTTTCTCATTTCAGGATGCCAATAAGAATAGTGTTGGCGAATATTTCAGCGATTCCTTGGTAAAATTTGCTCCATCCGACAAGCCAGAGGAACGAATTAACCAAAAATCATGAGCATTCTTAGAAGAAAAGTAGAAAATCAACGATTTAATTATAGGGGTACAAGGCGAAAATTATTAAAATGCATGGATGTCGAAAATTCGAATTAATCATTTTTGCAATTGAGATGAGATGAGATGACATACCGAATATACATAATTACTCAACGATTCTCTTTCTTTCAACCGATTTCTTTAAAAAATCAGCGGGAAATTTAATTGCCTAATTTGACTGTCAAAAAATGAATGAATTAACAAAGGGCGGCACAATTCCCTTTTTTTTGCTCGAATATCTTTGTCAAATTTTGACACGGCCTACAACACGAATAAATAAATAAATAACGAAGCTCATTATTATGAATTTACTTTATATATCTACGATAATCGACACTAAAATTTCAAAAAATGGATGAAACAAATTTGTTTTATTTTAGGATTTTCAGATCTTCCAAGAGATTTTAGAAGGATAAATCGGCAAAAAATTAAGGAATTTTTTAAGCCAACAAAAATTTTTAAAGTAAAAAAAAAGTTTTTCAAAAAGCCTCTTCAATAATTGAATTTTTGAAGTACTTGAAAATTTTCAAATTTTAAAGAGGTTTAAATTTTTTTCAAAAAAATAGAAATTAAATATTTTCCATCTAAACTTTTGAAATAATCAATTTTTGTGGTATTGAAGAGGCAAATTTGGTTGAAAATTTATTGTTATTATTATTATCGTTATCATTTTTATTATTATTTTTATTTCTCAATAATTAACTTAGAAAAGTTTTTTATAAAAAAAGTGAAACAGTTTCGAATCCTCAAATCTTTACTGAAAAAAAAATCGAAATGAATCAAAGAAAATAGAGAAAATAAAAAGTGAATTGCATACCGGGAACTTAGAAAAGGCTGATTCCGTTTATTTATGTCTTTTTTGCCTATAGGTGCTGGGCATAACTAATTCAAATGGTGGATAGAGAACTAAACATGGATCTCCATAAATGATGGAATGTCCAAAATGAGATAAATGGTAATCAATTTAAAAAGCACCAATTCAGTAAAATTTATTAACAAAAGGTTAAAATTTCTTAAATGATCCAAAATAATATTTAAAAATGTAAATTTACAGGATATTTTAGACAACAAAGATTCAATGAAATGAATAAATTGGATTAAACATAAGTGGGCAAGCAATGGTCGGAGCTCGTAAAATTAACAATCCGGTAATCCAATCAAGAGGTTTACTAAATGTGAATTTGAAGTATCTACTGCCTTCTTTTTGTATCATCGTTTAGCGAAATTTATAAAATATAAGAGGACATAAGGAATGGCATAGTCGGTTGTTGCTATTATTTCAGATGCTGAAGATGCCACTCTTTACAAGAGTAAACCTTCATTTCAAAAACCTAGCCACCTATCTGGTCATATGATACTTTAATCGCCACTTTAATAAGTCTCTAACAAAATTTGTTTGGTCCGATAAGGCAGCGCAATGAGCTTAGCCAAAAATGCTGAGCGCTGCTAATGAGCCTTGAAAAAGAAAGAATGTGAGTTATCTATAATAATTTTAAGTTTTTCTTTTTTAAATGAATGGACAATGAAGTTATAAGAGAAATAATATTGAAAAAAATAGCCTTTTTCTTAAAATTCTTAAAATTCTCAAAAAAGTATCATATTCATGAATATTCATGAAAATTTTAAGTCTTTTCTTCAAAAAAAATTTTTAATCAAAAATTAAACAAACTTCATCAATAAAATTATAAAACGGAAAATTTAATTCAATTGACAGAGCAGATGACGAAAGATGAAAGGGAAGGAATTGGGGGGGGGGGGGGGGGGGGGGGGGGGGGGGAGGATGGGGAGGAAGAGGAATAAGTATTTGTTCAGAAAAATGATGACATTTATCTACTCTATTTTATTCCCTTGTGATTTGAAGTGGTGAAAGAGCTAAAAGATTAAGCGTTAAAAGACTTAGTTTATTAATAAAATAAATTTTTTAGCCAACAAAACAGTAGATTAAAAGAATATTGTAAAGTTTTATTGCTTTTATATGGATTAAAGTGTTAAGCAAATAGTGAAACAATCGCATAAAAACTTAAAATTCTAATAAATATTTCAAAAAAATTGGAAAGCACAAATGTTCAAAAAAATTAATTTAAATTTAATGAAAAAAATTAGTGTATTCTTTTACTTTTTTGTATAAGAATTTAATTTATAATAATTTAATTTATAATTTATAATAATTTAAAAACAAAAATTAAGAAAAAATCGATTCAATTTTCTACTTTGCATTTTGCAAAAAATTTTAAATTTTTCTTTAAATTTATAAAAAATTTAAAATTTTCCATCGAAATTGAAAATGTTTACAATTCGATCGAATAGATATGATTACAATGATGAATGATATGATAACGATATATAAAAAATATTTCTAATGACTGGTAGAAAAAATTTTACTTTCATTTACAAGATTTTGCTTTAAATAATAATTTTCACCGGAAAAAATTGACAAAATTGCAATATCTTTGAATTATTTATCGAAAAAATTTTGTAAACAAACCACATAAATTGACATATTTCATTCTTTATTGCTATAAATTTTCAGGGCTATTTTCAATTAGAAAGAATTTTGGCATTTTTAAAAGGAATATGTCACTAGAATAAGAATAATGTATTTCATTTAATTAACTGAAAATGAATGTGCCTATTTGCCTATTTTCATTTGAATATGACTCTTGAGAGATATTGCAATAGATTTTTTTGATTTCCAAGAATTCTAATAATCAAAAATGGTTGTAAATGGCAATATTATAAAAATGTGCGATAGTTCAAAGAATGATCTTCCATTGATTTTCTGGGCAATATTGGGGAAAATTATTATTGCCATAAGCATTAAAAAATGGTTCTATCGCTCTTTGCCGAGAATACGATTAATAACTGAATGCAATCTGATAATCTTAGCTTTAAGTCGAATATTTGATAATCATAATAAGAAGCTCTTCATAGCTTTTATGCATAGAAACAAATAATTCGCAATAAATTTCTATAATTGTTTAAACTCTACTGTTACCTGCCACCTATTGCTAGAATAGATATGATTACAATGATGAATGATATGATAACGATATATAAAAAATATTTTTAATGACTGGTAGAAAAAATTTTACTTTCATTTACAAGATTTTGCTTTAAACAATAATTTTCACCGGAAAAAATTGACAAAATTGCAATATCTTTGAAATTAATTTAATGCTATCTATTAATATAATAAAGGAGATAATTTGTTGAATAAGAAAATTTTACTGCTTTGTTAATTTCTCCATAAATCTCCGTTTATTGCCAGTAAACAAATTATTTATGGTTGATAAAACCAGATATGGGTATTTATCAATTTCAATTAAATTGAAAGTAAGAAAAAGAATGATTTCCAAAATCTATATCTGGCTATTACCAATGAAACATTCGCAAAAAATTACTTCCAAACATCGGTCCATCTAATGCAAAAAATAAGACCTTAGCGCTTATTTAAAAAAAGTCGAACAGTTTGTTGTGCATAAATTTATAGGAAAATTTATTGGAAAATGCCGAAAACCTGTATTGTTTGTGAAAAATTTTTGAGGATCTATAAGTAATAAAATCCACAGTAGGTGACTAAAAAATTTTTAAATTCCTTTAAGCGATATTTCAATTGAGAATTATGGCATGAAATTTATAAAGTAAATTTCGAAATTATGCAACGAAATTTACTAATTTTTGAGATTCTCTTTCTTTTAATTTAAATTATGTGGATTAAAAAAATTTATTCTAGCATTCTTCCTTAGAGCAAAATCACAAAAAACAAAAATACGAATAAGTTTTTTTTTATCTTAAAAATTAAAACTTTAAAAACTTTTAGAAAGAAAAAATTTGAAACATTCATTTGTTGTATATTTCAAAATAAATCCATTTTTCTGGGAAAGCGAAAGAAAATGCAATAAAGATTTTTAATCATTCTACAACCCACAACTGTCAATCAAAAATTCATATTAAGCTAATACATATATATATATATATATATTCGAATATAAGGCTTTTGTAAGGCAAGATTAGTATTTCTTTTGCCTCTTCTTAAAAATATAAAATATTTCGAAATTAATTTCGAAATTAATAAAGAATCGAAATAGTTTTAATAAATTAATAAATTTTAAATGACAAATGTTGACAAATGATATTTAAAAAATTAGGCGAATTTAATTATAAGAATAATAATAAATAATAATATAAGTAATAACGATGATAATAATTGAAATGACAATGATAATAATAGTAATAACGATTAAGAATAATACTATAGTAATATTAATAATTAAAACATTTATACAGTAACGCCAATATTAAATAAGATATGGCATAAAAACGTAATAAATCATTGCAAAATAAAATGGATGATATAAATGAAATAGATTATCCTTTCCTATGGAAAAAATCTATTATTTCTATTTCCTTTTAAAATTATCAACAATGATAATTAGAATGGTTTATGGAAAAATTAAGATTTATTCCCTCAACAATTTTCGCCAAAAATTTGATTTAAAGGAAATAATTTGACCAATTTGAGCAATAAATGATATGATTAATACTCGAAAAAGGTATTATTAAAAAAAATTTGAACATAAAGACCTTCAAAAAAGTTTTGCGTTTTGCCCCTTCTAATAGTTTTCTATTGTTCGATAAAATCACACCTCAAATTGAGTTAATCCTTATTCGACAAGGCCAGCTATTTCTAAAAAATTTTTTAGAAATTGGAGAATTCTTGACATAAAAATTCATAAAATTGATTTAAAAATTGGTTATTTATTTAGTTTTTTCTTTCAAATCAGTAATCAAGCGTGCAAGAAGTACCATAGATTAGAGATCAATAATAATGATAAGTAGATTCGTTCAAAATTCAATTGCAAGGTTTGCTTAACTTATTCACTCTCTATCAATATCAAAACAGTAATAATTACAGCTTACATAAAAATATCGATAACTCTAAGTATATATCAATATTAAAAGCAATAAAGTATTTTTTCTTTAAATCAACCCCAAACAACTGGACAACTGATGAAATCTTGCAACTCACAACTGAAAGAAATAAATCTTTAGGAAGAAAGCCAATGTGAAGCTCGCCTGAGGCTATAGGTTAATGAGTGAAAACATTTGTTTAAAATTTAAAATACAAGCAAGAAAATGTGAAATAACAAAGATAAAAGAATTCACCGATGTATTCTGTCCTAAATTATTGAGTAGAGCAAAATAAACTTTTTAAATTTTATTCCATCATAATTTCCTAATTTTTCCACTGGTTGTGCAATAAGATAAACCTCTATTTAAACCTCTGATATATTGTAAAAACGAGCGAAATTGAGGTAGTTGAGAATTACTTTGGCACTTTGCTAAAACTTATGGGCTTATATTTTTGAGAACTATTTTTTGAACTCCTTTGAATAGTAGTCGTAGGCGAATAAATTAGTATAATTCGGATATTTTTAAGGATTTTAAAAATGGTGGATAAAAATAAAAGTTTAATGATATCGATAACTTCTTTTAGCAATAAATGTAATATTATTGATAATATTATTGTAGATATTCGTGCAAACGAAGAAAATCCTAAATTTTTTTTAAGCTATTTAGTTATTCATTTAGAAATTTAATGAAAATAAATAAAATATGGATCATCTGCATCAAAGTTCACGAAATCTTGTTTTAAACGATAAAACACTCGCTTAAAGTAGCTTTTATGATTGGATTCCAGGGGAAGATTAATGAAATTCTCCATAAAATCCCTCTTTTATAATTCAGTCCTTTTTCCTTTAGCTACGTGGTAAGACAAAAAAACAACGAATTAAGCTTGGCTAAAAAAATTATTACATCTTCATGGGTTGTAAAACATTTGTGGATAAAACAAAGAAAAATGAGAAAGCAAATGAAAAATTATATAATTCTCGGATAATCTCGAATAATTAAAAATCTATTAAAATAAAAAAACTCTTTGAAAAAAGCTCCCATTTAATTTTTTTGAAAAATTATCGTTTATAATAAATTGGATATTTTCAATTTCTCATTGAAACGAACGGATCGGAAATAATTAATTAGCGTTGCGGGATAAATATTTTATCACCTGCCGATTTCATCTTTAATTGTTTATATAAATAATTTTTTATTATATACAATGAACTAATAACATAAACACTTAAGTATAAAAATAGACAAATAAATGCTGAAATACATTCATTCATTAAGTAAATCGAAAACTGTTAAAAATCAATTTTTTAAAATTTGCTTAATTTTGCTTTGTCTGGAAGTAGATTTGCTTAATTAGAAATTAAATTTGCCTAATTGTTCGGCTGAGATTAGGCGAAGAGCGGAACGACTGGTGAGGCTCGATTCGTCTGAATTGTGCTGAGAATTGGTGATCTGCTTACCGCTGGTTTCAAGCCAATTCCCATATTAGCAGCAGTGAGTGGAGCGAGTAAACAAATTTGATGAAGACACCGTGTTATAAAATTTTGTTTGTTCTATGATTAATTTATTAGTCGAGTTGATTTTTGCAGCTGTTTCTCCTTTAATACTTCATTGTTCTTCTTATCAAAAAAATTCCGAGGAAAAAGCTTGTAATTGCCGAATTACTCTTAGGTAAAAGGTAAAAGGTTTTCCTTCACATCTCCAGATGCTTTCTCATTGCATTTCAGATTCACCTGTTTCCCATACATTTCCAGATTCACAAATGAACAAAACCCCAAGAATCACCTATTGCTGGATTTGACCGATTGAGAAAATAGTTCAGTGTTGGCCATTTATCGAAATAGGGCTTCACGCACATCGAATTGACATTAAATTAGCAATTACTGGTGATTTAACGAAAATTATTGAATTATTGAATCATTTATTTATACCGTTGCTTGATGCTTGAATGGCTTATTGTTTAGATTGATGAAATCGGATGAAATCTCACAAAATCTCTGAAATAAAGCTGAACTAGCTGAGTGTTCGAGGAGATACGACGACATATTTATATACATTCACTGTGATTGCAATATTGTTTAAATGCATTCTGCATACGCGTATATTTTATTTTAAATTCAATTTGCGGGTAGTACCATGAATCCTTGTTGCTTATTGTTTGCAACCATTTATATGGCTCGTATTATTTCCTTCCAAATACCTGATATTTTGCTATAATTTCACAGGATTCTACAAACCGTAGTAATGTTTTCACTAATAATTTTGATACAGCAATTTTTTACTTTAAGCAATTATTTTATTAAAAATGGCAATAACCAATCGGTAAAAAAACCTCTGAAATAAAGTGAGCTAAACAGAATTTTGGGACAAAAAAAAATAGATGCTGATGAAAAACGATTAAAAATGAGAAATATTATGGAAGTCCAGCGAAATTTTGATTACTTTTACGAGCTTTTCAGATCTCTCAAACTCGCAACACATCTTTATTTCACCATTGAACCAATCGCAGCTAAAAATGCCATAATTTTTATCATAGATACTGGTTTCAGAAATGATAAAAAGATAAAAATGATAAAAAGACAAACTGAAAAATGTTAAGAATACACAATTAAAGTGAATATCACTTTTTTTCCATTCTATCAAATTTTTGATCATTTAGATGCAAATTCTTCACATTTAATTTATTTCTTCTTTTCTCCGATCATTCTCGACTCGTTTTACTTGCCATTGTTTAATCACTTTCTGCTAACGGCTCTCACCATTACCGCTTAGGATGGTTGAGCTACAACGATAAGACATCTCCAAACTGTTCGGTACAACGCCATCGTTGACAGTTATAGAACATTCATTTTTCCACCGTCTAAGTCCATATACGCTGGTCCATCTACACGTTCAAAATCTTTCCCGAATATATCGCTCCAGATCTTAGTCCTTCTCGCTTGCCATTCATCACAGGCTTTTGCAATTAAAAACGCGTCAATCAACCCCTATGCTGGTCATTGTTTATCATTAAAGTACCTCATAAATAATGATTTACTGCACATGAAATTCATTCTACTCATGAAACTAAGCCTCTTGATTATGTATTAAATTAATTCATGATGGGATTCTAAACGATTCGCTTGATTTTTTGGATAATCGTAAGTGAATAACATTCACCAGTTCTCATTACGCTCCCGAATTTTTAAATGAAAGGCTAATTCTTGCCAGGTGCAGATGCTCGAAATGATAATTTAGGCGTTCAATCTGCCCATGCATTTCCTTAATCTATTAGGTTTGTTTTTAATAATTACAGATGCGCTCAAATATTCTGATGAAATTAATTTTACGCCGACAGATATACTGCTTTCGATAAGAGAATCTGATCAAATCAGACGAAGATTTCAAAATTATTATTAAAAAACGATAAAACAAGTAAATTCTTAGCTTTGCGATTAAACTGACTCGACTGCTTTAAAATACATCAATCAATAACTTCGACTTTATTATTAAATCGACTGCAAATTTTTCGTCGATCTTAATTTTTCAAAATAATAAATTTTCCAAAACAATTAGAAAAAAACTGAACTGAAATACAATTTTTCCTTTGTAAATCAGTTGAATGTTACTATTATTAATTGCGAATCAAAGAAAATATTTTAAAAGATCGAAAAAAGGGAAATTTTTATCCTAACAGACCTCAAACTTGCAACTTATGCGCTTCTGCGCTTCTTAATAATTTATTCTAATCTCTAAACTAATGATTCAACGTATAAAATAATTTATCACTATCATCCTGGAGGAACTGATCATCAAAACTTATTAATTCATTAACATTAAATACAAATTAAATTAAGAATAAAACTGGTAAATCCATCTGAATAATTCAAAATGAGAAAAATGAAATAAACAAAAGTAAAAAGCAAAAGCAAAAATAAAACACCTATCATTTTTCACACCTTCCCAACCTTCAAAACTTCAATGGAAAAAAATAGAAACCCTTAAAATTTCATAGAGGTTCATACAAGCCACGTTGATTATGAAGGAATCGTTGTGATTTCGGAGTCAACTAAACTAAGTTGGAATGGGCAAAACAGGGAAAAAAGGAATTTCTACAAACATCGTTATGAATGCGAAGATACACAATAAATTTAAACTTAAAACGAAAATGAAATGAAAAAAATGAATTTAAATGAAAAAATAAATTTAAAAAATTACAAAAATTTAAAAATCATCTAAATATTTATACGCCTGCAATGAATTGACTCAATGTCTAACAAACAATTTTTAAATTGTTCCTTTAGATCAGTTAGGCACAATTCAGCTAGTAAACGCACACCATCATCTTTATCAGACATTAACAATTTGCGCAATTCACGATTTATATCTCTTAAATATGACGAAAGATTCTGAAAAATTATAAACATCAATAGAATTACATTTGGATCTTGAGTAAAGTTTAGAATTGTATTTTGAAAAGAATGCGCTTTTAACGAAGGGACTAAATTTTAAACCTGAAAAATTGAATTGTCATATGAGATAATAATAGCTCTCAAAAGTGAAATAGCAGAACGCCTTAAAATTGCTTCTTTTGCCCCAAAAAGTATTCGTTCAATCAGTATTAGCAACTGAAAAATATAAAAATTTTATTTTAATGAATAAAAAGAATGAAAAATCGAATATTAAATATATTAAAATAAATATACAAATATAAATATTTAAATTTTTTAACTAAAATCACTTTTAAAAATATGCCTCATCTATATTCTTTTCAATCTTTCGTCCTCGACATGCTTTAATTAAATCAGCTAATGAACATATGGCTGAAGCTCTCAGATGTTCGTCATCGACATGGGCTATTAAAGATAACAGTGGATCAATAAGACGGTCATAATACCACGGAGCCATATCACCTGAACTGATTTGTTTAAACACACGTGCGCTTTTCATAATTCACTATTAATACATTTTTAAAATACTATGCTATAAATGAATATTTTTTAAAAAAAATCTCTGATTATAATGTAAAAGCTTAAATAATAATTTTGAATCACAAAGAATACCGAGCGCTCTGCAAACTTTTCCCAAGGCTTCGCCAACTTTTACTCGTTGAATCAATAAAAATACTTCTTTATCGTCATCTTTATCGAAATCTGTTTTAAAAAATTTTAAACAATCTTTTTGGAGAAATAAAGTCTACTGAATTAGGGCATTTGCCAAAAATTCAAGAAAAAAATGAAAGATTACCTTGGTCAATGATATCTCGTAATTTGTCGCAAGGATCAACGAAAAATTCAACCATCTCATTAAAAAAATAATCTTTCCAATATGCTAATTCTGCCATAGCTCCAATCGCAGCCAAATATACATAAGAATCATTGTCAGTAACATTTTCTAAAATCGACTTTGTGTTGGTCATTTAACAAACATAATAATAAACCAAAATGAACCTAAACCTAAAAGTAAAATGATACTAATACAAATTAAAATAGACAAAAAACTAACTCATAATTAATTTCATTATTTGAGAATTGGATTCTACAGCAGTTAGTGTCACCCGTTTTCGCAGTCGAACATCCCTTGCCAATATAATTAAAGCGTGGCCCCTTATAGCTTCCGATGAATCTTTTAAATTTTCGAAAATTTCCGCCAAATCGTCCACATTTTTCCAGATCATTAAATTCTTTGCTTTTTCATTATTTTTACTAGAATATTTTCCAATGAAAATTATTGAAGATGAAAGTTAGGTAAATAGATAATTGAAAAATTTAACAGCTAAAGTTTAATACCAACTTTCAATAGGATAATTTGTCCTTCACTGAATTATAATTTCATTTCTCAGCGAATATTCGTTAACATCGATATCCATTTGAATTTTTCAATTATAAAAAATTAAAAACGAACTCAAATGTAAAAGGAGACGATATGTTCAAGTGGATTCCAGTACTACAGAAATAATCCAAAAGTTGTTTGGCATTATCGTATAGCTCAGCATATTTCGTTTTACGCTTTATATCTATCTGTTCTACCAAATGACAAAAAATATTGAGACTTTCACTCAGTGGAACAACAGCATTTCGTAACTAAGTAAAAAATTTTAAGCAAAAATATAAAGTAATAAAATAATTCTGACAAGTAAAAATAAAAATGCATTATAAAACTATAAATAAAATTTTCCCATCTACTAGACTAATAAAAGATCTACTTTTTGAATCCCTTTTTCTACTACATCCATAGAAAAAAATTCTGCAGATTAATTACTTGAACTGAGAGCGATGAACTTTCTTCCATATTTTTCAATTTGAAGTATTAAGATACGAGTAAGTTCTGCCATTCCTACATATAAGAACGAGTTAAGCAAATTAGGAAAAGAATAAACTTTCGATGAATGAAGTGAAATACAAGTCCCGCCAATTATTGCCATCGCCATTTTAATACTATTTCGCTCCGTTTCAGTAAGTTCATCAGATGAATCTTCAGCAAAAACATCAAGTTGCATAGGAGAAAAAGCAGACAGTTTATTGTTTGTAGAGTCGAAAATGGCCTATAGGTACAATATTAAACAAAATTATAGAAAATGAAACTTTTAAAAACTTTTGAAAATGAGATATTTATGAGATGAGATAAATAAGATGTGAGATGAGATGAGATAATGAGAAAGTAAACAATTACAATTACAAAGTAATATTGATATAATATTGATTTAAGATATTACTTGGGCGAATGCTACCATGGAAGCAATATTTTCTTCAGATTCATCGTCTATATCAGGTAAAAATGAATACAATTGGCCCATAATATATTGCATACTCATCTTTCTTGTAGCTAAATTCTTTAAGTTCAAATAAATTTACATAGATAGAGGATAAGAATGAATCTAAACCAAAGAAAAAACTTACCATTATTTATAACTTCATTTTCTTGCACGACAAATCGGTTAGTATCTGGTTCTAATTCGTCTATGCTATTAACCCGCCATTCTTTCACGCAAAGTATGAGTAAATTAAAAATTAAGGTTTGATAATGCGAATTTTCCAGTCTCTTGAATAAAAAATAAAAAAAATTTAATGTTTTAAAATTATAGATAAAAGGAATTGAAATAATCATTCATCTATTAAACTAAAATAAACTACATAATTTTTAGCTCTCGACCACTTAAATTTTAGCGGTTGAAAAGATGTGAAATAAAATTTCAGACAATAAAAAGATCAAAAGCATAAAGATGCTAATCGAAATACTTGGACAAGTTCAATCACTGTCTTGAGTCGAAAATCCAAATTGAAATTTTGACCAGCAGTTTCTGAAGTTATTCGCTTTAAAATTACGTAATCGAAAGACGGATTCAAAGATTGATTTCCAACATCACAATCAGAAACTTCCACAATTAATTTCTATAAATGTGCGTTATCAATAACTTAATGGTATTCCTTCCGATATCCAAATTTGTTTGGTTTTTTTTTTTTTTTAATGTATTAAAAAGATAATAGGAATATTTGACAAATATTTTGTGAAAAGCATACTTTGCAATTAAATTCTACCAACAATAATTCACATAGCGAATTTTTATTAAGAATTTGATCTATAATAAATTCCGCCTAAAATAATAAAAGTAAATAAAATTGAACAGAGCAAAAAGCAAATTTCAATTCTTTCAATCCTTATGATTACGATATTAAATGATAATACTTTGGTGATAATAGAAATCTAAATCAAAATTGAGGAAAATATGAATAATCATTATAAATCACATTATAAATCATTAAATCAAATCAAACATAAAATCAATAAATCAAACACAAAAAATGCAGATACATCTTAAAATACCAACCTGTTCTTTGTAATCGGTGGAATGATGAATAAGAACGTATTTGAGAATTTTCTCAATAGCATTTATAAATTTCCCATATTTCTCTTTAAGTGCTATATTATCAGTTTCAATTATTCGTAAGCTATTCTTACCTTTCCCATATAGTGTCAACCACAGACAAAAAAGCTGAAAATTTCTGAACTTTTTTTTATTCTCTTTAAAGTTGGAAATAATTTATTCGTTTGGCAAAAATATAACCAACTTTTTCTAATCGACTTTTCTCCCGATATTTCAATCCAGGCGGCATTTTCGCAAAATATATCGATAATACCTTGAGAGAACAATCCAACTGACTGTTCCAAAAATCTTCCCGATCGAAATCATTAAATAAGCGATGTAATAAGGCCTGAAATAGGTCGTGCTGCTTCAAATCATATAAGAATATTTTTCATTTCAGTTTCCAGAGAATAATTTCCAGAGAAATTTTTCAGTGGCTTAATTAAGTGCGATATAAAAAATTTTTTCCTATGATTGGTAAATGCACTTAAATAATATGAAATAAGATATAAGAAAAATTGGAAAAAAATGATATTATCAAAAAGTGATCAAAAAATCAATCAATAATCTTTGATTTTACGGATGAATAAGTGCTTATATTCTGATAAAAATTACCTCCCATGGATGTAATAAAATATCAAAAATATGAACTGTAACGGTATGAGAGGCAAATTCTGCTGCTATATCCACAGTTACAGCAAACCATACCGAAAGACGTTCAGCAGATGGATGATACTGAAAAAAAATTTAAATGATTAAGAATAAACTAAAATATATTACAAATGTAACGAAAACGGCGAAAGCAAAAACGCCAAATATATCGATATTTTGAGAGAATTATCCAAATGATAGCCGCAAAAATGGAAAATGATTTTGCACCAGCAACTTGCCTTAAGTATCGGTCAATCAATCATAGTGGTATGGCGAAATTTAGTGGCATGCCAAATGGCGAATATATAAGATGACGGTACCCAAAGAAAACAAAAGAAAAACTGGACAAAGACCTATGAAACATGAAAAAAACATAATAAGATGATGCTGAAGAATGGCTTAGTACAGAAGAACGCTTAGCGCGCGCTCGAAGCGCAAAAAGTATGGAAGCAGGCCGATCCCTTACTTTCGCCATTTCACAACAAGAAAAAATTCCATTTATTCATTACTGAAATAAAACTCCATTTAAAGTGACTTATTTTAAGAATTTTAAGAATAAAACGAATAAAAGAACCTGCATCACTTTCATAAACTGTTTGAGAATATTTGCATAATAATTTTTCACGTTACGAGGTCTAGTAAGAATAACTCGAGCTAGCGAATGAACAAATGCAAAATTATCGAAAAGATCGAAATTGTCTGTAAATTCCATATTAAAAGAGCTTTTTAAAATAATATTTAAATGATTTTAATAATTAAGAATGGTTAATAATTAAACAGAAAATAAAGAATAGGAAATAACAATTAACAATTAATTAATTAACAATTAACAATTAATGCGACAATAATGGCTTGAAATTTGGTAAAAAAGAAAAAATACTCACCTTGAATTAATGATGTTGCTAGGTGATAAATTCCATTTGGTTTCGCGCATAATTTGCTTAGTTTCCCGCTAAGTGAACGCTAAATAGTTAAAGTGTCTAAAATAATTGCTACTAATACATGAAAATTAAATGTACAAAAACCGGAAAATAGGGAACGAATAAAAACAGAATAAAAAAATATTCAAATAAATAGAATGGTTAATAATTAAACAGAAAATAAAGAATAGGAAATAAAAGCAAATTAACAATTAATGCGACAATAATGGCTTGGAATTTGGTAAAAAAGATTAGATTTAGAATCTTAGATTAGATTTATACAAGTTATATATCCCTTTAATCTTATCCCTTCTTTGAAGCTTATAAAATCGTAATGTGTCGTTTCGTTAAGCTCTACATTAATATTTTCTTCAATATTTTCCCATATCATGCTACCGTCATACTCTACGATTTTCTAACTGAATGCTGCCGAATTCCCGAAATCTCTGCCCACAATCCTTAATCATCTCCTAAAAGTTATATAATTCGTATATAGTTAATAATTATATAATTACAAAAATAATTACAAATAATAATAATTATAAATAATGTATAATCACAAATATATGAAAATTATTAATCGGCTTAATGCCTAAAAGCTCACCTTTAACCAGTTAGGTGAATCAATGCGTTTTTGCTTTAAAGAATACCCATTGATGACCGTAAAAAATGCGCGAATCAGTATTGGCCTGGAAAATGAAAAAATGAAAAAGAGAAAGAATAAATAGGAAATTTATAAAACACTGTAGCATTTCAATAATGCTAATGCTGATGTCCCATTAACATTTAAATATTGAATGAAACCATTTAACCTGAAGACTTCATTTGTAAGAAATTCTTCATATTTATTTAGTAGTGACATTTCATTCAATTCAATTAGCTGCAAGTTAAATCGATTAAAAAGGTTGATTTAACAATGCTGATTTTATTTTTTATAAATACAATAATTTTCATGAAATACCTGTTCGTTCACACATATTACATCACATAAAAATTTATTTATAATAAGCATTTTCACCGAATCGCACGATTCAAGCAACAGAAAAAAAGTGTTTGCTGCAGAAATTAACTGAAATAATTAAAAATTTAGTTCAAAAAATTATAAATGAAAATAGGTAAAATGTAGAATAAAATTAAATAAAAGAATTATACTTAACTTGTTTTATGCGAAATTCCGAATCATTGCGAAGTGGTTTCCAAAATTGAATAAGATTTGATCGTAACTCCATGGGAGTGCCGACTCCTAAGCAGATTTTCTTCTCGATAAAATATGAATTAAATTAACAATTGACTTGCTATATGTGCCAAAAAATAATAAAAAAACACAAACCTTCATCGAGGTATGGCAAAACTGCTGTTGCAATAAAAAACTGAAGAGCTGAAGAAATATTATTCAATTTCTTCACTGATAAAACAATCGATGAATCATCGACTTTGCAATTTTTAATATGGTTACAGATCTAAACTATTAAATGTAATAAGCAAATAGTGTTATAGTGAATTGCAGTGATTTTTTGTAATCTGATAAAATTGATTAAAAAATTTCTTAAATAAAACACTTTAGCATTAAATTTTACTCGTAATCTGCCTAGTTACATGGTGAGAACATATGCAATCACCTAGAACATAACTTTTGATACTGTAAAGGAATAGTTCGAAAATGCAATCGAAATTTATCACAATTTATCAACTGAATCATAACTAAATATACAATAATAATACAAAATACCATAGAAATTTCTAAACTTTTTTAGTATAAATTTATTCGAATAAATGACTAAATTAATTAAATTAAAAAAATAATGAATTACAATCACCGTTCAGAAACTGCTGATAAAGTTTACTTACCGTGCTAAATAATTCTGTAACCAGATTTGAATAACGAATCCTTGAATCGAAGGTAGAATCTTTGGAAATACTATCAGCACTAGTGGAAGGCTGATTACAAGATTGCGATGAAATTAAAATTCTAAACCCAGCAGCTTTCATCTTTGTTTCTAAATTATCAGCTAACGATTCCAAAGGATCATAAGGATAAATTTTTGTTTTCATAAATGGGATATCTGAAAAGCGAAAAAAACATTAGAAAAAGTCTGGTAATTTTCGTTTTCTTCATTTAACATCAATGTTTATGTTCATTATCCCCAACTTTTACTTCTAATACTTATGATTAACTTATTTACTTATGCTTGTAATAATTAACTTTTACTTCTAATACTTTTGACTTCTCTAATTCATCACATCAATTTCTAATACTAATATCAATTTCGCTTATATATAAAAATGATTTAACTAAATTAAAATTTACCCGCAGAAGTCGCACATTCAAGTAAATCGAAACACTCGTCCATCTTTTTATTCAGGAATAACCAGCAATGTAATAAATTGAGTTATCTGGAAATACCAAAATTTAACAAATCTGGCATCAACAATTCTACCACATTTTTAATACTACTTCCTTAAGAAAAACTAAGTTCGACAATTCAATAAAATCTGACAATCGCAAATAAATGATGAATATCTTTCATTCCTATGGTTTAATGCGCTTATTTCACAATTTTCTTGAAGAAATATCGCAAATACCCATAATTCATTTATAATTATCTCGACATTTCCTTATAAAATAGCGCTTATTAAAAATCTCATCTCCAACTCGAATAGAAAAATTTTATATTGAAAACTATAACACCTTTGATTAACTAAATGAAACTTTCTTTTTTGGATTTCTCTAGCACATTGAAAGATTTCACATTGAAATCTTTTAAATGCTTGCTTAAATTTCGAAGATTATTTTAAATTTATAATTTAATAAGCATTTAATATTGAAAAATATTTCAATTAAATGCTTATCAAACTTTGCACTTAAATGGAAATATTTGTACTCGCTATTTATACTGGTTTTTTATCGAATATCATCAAAAATATGTTAAAATTATTTTATTTACCAACATTAAACAGTGTTAAACAAATTTAAAACAATGAGCGATGTATGATATACAGTTTTGCGTTAAACCTTATTAAAAGCAACAATATCAACAGATTGTACTAAATCTTCGAAACCTGTAATCTGCTCTTCAAGCCAATCCGAAGAAACTTTCTCATCTTCAACAACACAGCAGATCTACAATAGGCAATAAGAATAATAATATTGGGATGATGAAAGAAAATGTGATATATAAACTGATAATATGGGTAAGGCTTTAAGTAATCTATCTGCCATATTTTCTCCTATTTGGAAAAAACTGAGGTTGGACAATTCGGGGCTAAATTATTGCTACCAAAAAAAGAATTTGTTTATATTTTAATATTTCTTTTAATATTTTCAATCAAGTTCAACCACCAAAAATATTAATAAAAGGAATGGAATAAAATGAAACACCTGTAATTTATTGATTCCAAATGCTACAGGAAGAATTTTTGCTGTTCCCCAAACTAAACCATCGATTTCTATCGATCGAACATTTGTTTCTATATCTTGTAAAGAAATAGTGTCATCCCATGGCTTGACATCAAAAATAATGTTCGATTTTGCGACACCAGCAGGTTTGCCAGCTTTCTTTTCTGCATAAGCCTAAAATCTTCTTAATATTATTAACATCAAACATTGAATGAATGAAATAATTCAAAAGCACCATGCGGAATTTTTACAATAATTAAATAAAATAAAATTCTTTACTTTAAGTCTTTCAGCCGTAATACGGGCTTTTTCATCATCTTCCTCTTCATCATCAGAACCAAAAAGATCGAAATCGTCTTCATTTTCAGCTTTTTTTTCTTCTGATGAAGTTGCACTGGGCCATCTAAAAGTATATTTAAGCATAAAAAATCAATGCTTCACAAGTGCCACAAGCTAAATGAAAACTGTTGTGTTATTCATAATTCATTATTTTTTAAATGGTCGTATTAATATTCGACTGAGCATGAAAATTTGAATTCTTTTCCGATAAAAATCATTAAAATACAGAAGTGTTAACAAAAGAAATCATTGGAAAAAAATAATAATAATAATAACTTACAACTTTTTTTCATCATCACTATAACTTTGTATATTCTTGTACCATCGAGCTATATAGGCATATTTCTTTCCATCAGGAATGGAATTAAACCGTGAAAAAAGGCAAGCATCCTCACCGGTTAAGGTGAACCTAGAATTTTGAACAAAAAATAGCAGTTACAGAATTAAGAAAGAAAAAAAGATTTGAGTCTTGTTTATTTTTGCTTCAACCCAGTTACACTGTAATGAATGATGAATTTCATCACATTTCATTAGCATCCTGTTATGCCAAACCAAATCACTCCTTCAAATTCTTCTCGTATTCCCTCTCTCCTTATATTCTTTTAATATCTCCATAACAGATATATTCATCTAATTTGTTATTATATTTAATTATTATATTTTAATGATTATTTTAGGTCAAAAATAAATTCTCGCGGTACCAAACTGTTAATGACGCTAATATTTAAAAGCTGCGCAAAGCTGCCCAAACTGCAAAGATTAATAGACACTAAAATTTTTTTTCGGAGTTGGTGATAAGAGGGATGGCTTTAGGCTTACTAACTATTTTACCTTAAAAATTATATTATTTTACTGATTAAACGGATGCCTACATTGTATTTGGTCGAAATCTCAATAAATTTTCGTAATTTTTAAAATTATAGGAACAAAATTTATTAAATTAGATTAAATTAATTTAAATAATTCAATCCTATTAAACCATTTTAAATTTATTAAATTTAAATTTGACGATTACTACGAATAAACGACAAAAATTTCAAATTTCATATAAAGAAGAAGCAAGGAATCAAAAAAACGAGAAAATACCCGGTAACGAAAGCGTTATCAGCAAGATAACCGTTTAGCGTGATAAGATCATTCTCTGTTTCAATGTTAAACATATTTGACTCCTTCTTTAAATTAAATCTTCACAGCCTAAAAAAATTTAAAATGCTTTTTGGACTTGAAAAAAAATTGTGATTTTTCTTCAACGACGAACTGTTTTTTTAAAATATAAACCCACTGCTTAGTATTTTCATTCGCTGAATTCCTAATTACAAATATTAAATATCAAATCAAATTCGAGTTCTAAGTCGACGAAAAAACCCGCCTATACCGCCTCCGACCTACCAACATCAACCACAAAACCAAAAATTCTCCCCCACTCGCTTACCGCTACTCTCATCTTCCAAGCACAAAAATTTCCATATAGGAGCAGTTGGCACAATGCCCATATTTGATTTAGGCGGTAATTTAATTTTTGGTTTCTTTTTATCACAATTGTTGTCATATCAGTGACGCGCAATCAGTTCTGATGCGAAATGCGGCATTTTATTGTCATTATTACGATTAAAAACAAATTGTTTGTCCAACTAGTGCCAATTAGAAAATTTATGATTCATCGTGTATCTCAAGCAGATTATTGAACTGCCAAAGGCTCGTGGAGGGGAGGGGAGGGGGAGGGGGGTGCTTTCTTCAGGTCATCCACCTCTTTTAGCTTTCATCGCCCCGTTTTTTTCGTCCTAAATATCATCGATTACCAACAATCCCTATTTTTATAAGAATTGTTGCTTGTCAAATAAAATAAAATTATTTTATAATTCATTTCTTCAAATCCTTCCAAAATTAAGGAAGTCATCTTCTGTTTTTCTACGATGCAAGCACTCTTCCAGCTGCAAGAACGCTTCGATCATACACCAATTTAACAGCCAGCATGATACCTGCTTTGGCTACTCCGCTGCCTGCAACCGTGCGATGCTTCAGTCGGACGCTGAAACTGCGTCCATCAGTTCAGTTATGAGCTTTGCTTTGGCTGGATTTGTGCAAATGTGTTGAACTTATACCAATAGACTCAACAAAAGCCATAGAGGCACTAAGGTCGCAAAGGAAAAAATAAAAAACAATCGAAAATGAGGATTTGAAAAAAATGTAAAATGTAGGAACAATGAAAATATTACAATTAAATTGCGATTAATGCGGATGGCACTACGTTTATTTTCGAAAAACCTAAGTGAACTGCGGCACTTGTCAAGCGAGAAAGGAGATAATTATATATAATAATTGCAATTTATTGGTTAATTTATTAAAATTATAAATATAATAATTATATGCTAAATTTTTAAATTGAAAGAAAATTATGTAAATTTATTCGAATTAATAAAATTATGAATAAATAAAAAAAGATATCAATTTTACCTTTAAATGCGAGAAGAAAAATACTGTTGTAAGAGAGAAAAAAATATTTTTAATTATTATTATTACTTATTATTTGATAAAAGTTATTATTATTATTATAAATCATTATTGTTTGATTAAAAAATTAATTTTATAAGTCTGAAAAAAGTAAAATGGTAGAAAGGAAATTTTTTTCCAACTTTTGTTTTATTCTTTAACTTATTTTTTAAATTAAATTTAAAAATATGGCTTAATATTTGATATAAAATTCGAAAATTTAGTCCACTTTAGAAGGATTTTTCCACAAAATAACGGGAAAAAACTAAAGAGAATTAAAAAGATAATTCTAACGATGAATAGCGATGCGACCTCTTATCATTTATCTTTAACGATGAATAAAGCTGAAAGCAATTTTTTTATCAAATTATTCAAAATTTTTTTGCTTCATAATAAATCTAATAATAGAAATCTATTATTCCATAATGACAGGTTGATAGTAAAAAATAAAAAATGACTTAATAAAAAACTTTGAACTGGGAAAGACTAAATTAATTGTTACCAATAAGCTTTTATACAGGCTAATCGATCTTTTTTTGGCCCAACTTTAATGCGACTAATTCCAATGGTTTAAAACTTCCATCTCACCGTTTTGTAATAATAATTATTGTCATTAGTTTAGCAGTTTAGCATCGATGAATTATCTAAGGAAACCGTAAAAATCTGAGAGATTTTTCCAAGAATTTAAGTAATCGAAATTTTTCAGTTGTTTGAGATGGAAATCTTTATTGTTTTATTTCGTTTTTTAATCTGCAAATATTGTTTTCTTGTTGATATTTGAAGAGAATTATTGGTGAATTTGGTCACAAAAATGGTTATTTGAAGTAAAATTTAAGGACGATTGACCTCAAATTCCGCGCTTATAAGGAATACGACTTCTTCATTTGGCCATAGCGAATGAACATCGAAATGGTCGGCCAAATTAGTTTTCCCCCCAAAAATTGCATTTTGCTACATATATTCTTCTTCTGCATAACCATTATATACTTTATTGTATTTTTTCTGTTATATTCCAGAAATTTATCGCAGAATGTGGATCGATTTAATTTATTAATTTACTAAGTACAAACTTGATCGCCTCGAGTACCATAATAATGCAGTGATTAGTCAATTAGCTGAAGAATATATATATTTTATATATATGGAATATATTAAATATTTACGTGAAATTAAGACCAATACTTCACAAGATTTCTGTTTTTTTATCAGTTTTTGTCCATTATGCGTTTACTTTTACAGCAACTTATAACTTTTCCTTGCCCGCACTTCTTAATTTTACTAAAAACCAATAAATCTGCTAACGTTTGGATAATGAAATATATCTGGGCAAGGAATAAGAGAGAGAGATTTATATAATAGCAAAATATGGTACCTTAAGATTGATTCAAGGAGCAAACGGATATTGGATATTGAACAAATAAAGGTTTTTAGAAGTTGTACCCAAACCTTCCACAGAGAGAGCGCACTGGTTCTGTGAGATTGTGGATTTAATTGTGGATTTCTTTTTCTATCCCTTTTGTTTATTGTTTTGCATTTCACGTTTTGAGAGATTCATATAATAGCCTGTGGGGAAAATGAGGGATCCACAAACTATTAAACTATTAAAAAAATATATAGATATATATAGTCTAATATCAGCCAGCAAATAAATTGCCTTAACTAGAAAGTTGCTTTTGCCTTGTAAGGCTCAATTATTAGGTACCAATTTTGAAGAAACATAATTCTAAAACAAAGTCTTGATTAAAACAATTTTATCTGGAATATAATTTTATCTGGTCTAATGAAAGAAGTTCTTGCTTGCTTCTGCTAAGGTGAATAGGCTAGAGCGAATATTGCACCAGGTAATATTGATGTAGGTGGCAACATTTAAATGGTCCTTTCACCAGCGAATCAGCTGGAAATAAAAGTGATGCAATATTTTCAGCTGCCGCCAGGATTTCATTTTTAATCACAGGCTTATTCCTATGAGAATCAAGCTTAGGCAATAGAAATCGAAGTAGTTTCATTTTTATGATTTATTGTTTGATCGCTATTGTTTTTTTTTTTTTTAAAGTCCTCACCATTACTGGTTAAACTCGCTCCACTGGCTTGTTGCATTGGGCAATATGCTAGAGAATGCCTTGGCGATAGAAATACAGGTGAGTCGCCAGCATCATCCGGATTTTGTACAGGCTTACTTCTGCAGGGAATCCAACCTTAGCATCGGCGCTCCCAATTGAGCAACAACCCATTGAACCGTCCTATCTCGTATTTCCCATATTATGTTTTACTGTGTTACGTTTCGAGAAATAATTTAGTAAGAATTCAAAACTTATCGTTAATATAGGAAAATAACCAACGTTAGACATATACCGAGGCACATTTCTGTAAAACTGCTAATTTTTCTCGTTTAAATAATTCATAAATTAATTTATTAACCAATTAATTCAATGAAATGCATGATATCAACCATAATTTGTTCAGACTTCTTTATGACTTCAGCGTGTCAGTGTATATAAAAAATTTTCGTTTATGGGAGCGTTCATCTAACAAAATCTTATAAGTAATATTTTTGTTTGGTTGAAATATTTTTAATATTTTAGTAGTACTTTATTAAGTAATATTGCATAAATGATATTTTTAATCATAAATCGGTTTTGATGATTATTTTTTATATTTTTACCAAATATTTTATTTCTATTTTGAATATTTATTATTTATTTATTTTCAATTTTTAATTTATTAGTTTTATTAACCATTTAATTTAATTTTGACTTATTAATTTTTATTTTTATTTATGTTCATATTGTTTATTAGGAATATTTTGTTTTTAAATTAATTTTAATAAATTCATCATGCCTTGTTTTTTGTCGATTTGCCTTTTTTTAGTCCTCAAAAGTGATGCTACTGCCAGCGATATCAAAAACGCCTACATAAAATTTGCTTAATTTGACTCTAACATTGTTCTTAAAGAGATCATCCTTTTCTTTTGATCTTCCACAATTTCTTATTTTTAAATTGCCAATGCTAAATTTTAAATGCGAATAAGTTTTTGGTTTTTTTCGCATATTCAATCATATTCATCGTTCAGTTCGCAAAGCAATATCACCCCAATGATCCATCCACTTGCAGGTGTTTTCAAGAAATTTGCGAAGCTCACGGGGTTTCACTGTTATTTGTTTATTATTGTTATTTTCAAGTTTATTGAGTTGTCCTTTGTGATTTATTATCATTTCTTTTCAATGTGTCTAGTGATAAAACAAAACGCACTCAATATGATAATCATGGATCGAGTTCGTTTTTCAATCAACGAGGTGGAGAAAATCAAACATCAAATGAGTGGATTCATAATCTGAAAGTTCTGAAAGGTTATTCAGCGAAATGTTTAGAAAAAGTTTCGTTTTAAAATTTTTTAGACAAAAACTCAGGAAAAAATATGATTTTATTCGTTGTTAACAAAAGTTTTATTGGTTATATTAAATAATTTTCGCATAAAATTTATAAATTTTTGTAGAAAGTCCGTAAGATTCTCGGAATCGTTTTAATGATTTTACCGGTAGCTTTGGAAATGAATTCGTTTAAACCCACTATTTGAAACTCAGCAATATGTAGTGGAACTAGCGAATTTGAAGAAGCAAGGAGTCATCAAAACAATATCAGTGAATATTCATGAAGAATATAAAACGTATCATGGGTATTCTGGAATTCAACCTGGAAATTAAAAAAGTTTTAAAAAAGTTTGATATTTCATCGTTCTGAGAAAAAAGTGTTGATTTCGCGCATTTAAATACTACTCGCCAACATTCCATCGTTAATATTTTTGCTAGAAATCATACTCTCATTACGATGGTACTGGCACGTTGAAAAAGCGTACGGAAAATCTTTATATGCAGGCCACATATAATTATTGTCGAGGATCTGGCCTTTTTAATAAGAATCAAGTAAGATTAATATTTTTTTTCGTTGGACGGGAATGAAAAGAATTGATCGTTTTTTAAAATTTAAAATCTTTGGGTCAATGTTTGTATTTATTTTTCAGGTGCCTGGAATAGAGGATATTAATATTTATATACAGATTCCACCTGGAACTGGTTCCCATAAACTTCGACTTATAGGCAAAGGCATAAAACGGTTGAACCAAACTGGTCGTGCTGATTAATATATAATTATTAAAATAGTAGTGCCCAAGTAATTTTAATTTTAAAATTTATTTTTATTTGTATCTAACTTTTGTATTTATATTCGGCTTATCAGCTACGTTTTTTAAACTATTGATGATAATATTATATGCTCGAAGTTTGTTGGACCTATTCAACGAATTATAAGATTATAAATTATAATTATCGAAATATTATAATTCGAAATCCTTAAGTTCAAATTATAAAGTTACTTCTATAAATTTTCGTTGGTTTATTTTATAATCTTAAAGTATGATTATTTTCAGGAATTTAGAAAGTTAAACAAAAAGCATTGATACAAGCGTGGAGCGAGCGAACTCGAAGGCACTTCAGGAACTGTAAACCAAATATCGCAGAAATCTTTATGTCATCAATGTTCGCTCGCTATTTTCTGTTTATTTTAATATTCTCTGTTTTCATTGTTTCCGTTTTCGAAATGCGCTTAGGTGATATTCTTATCAGTGATTTTATTTTCATACTGTTTTATCATATTGATTTTACCATGGGACGGAATCTTCAGGAACTATAAATGGAATCAAATATTGAATTGATGGTCACTTCTCAGAAGTTTTAATATATTTTTATAAGCATTTTTTATTTTTATTAGTATAATAATTTTTACATTTTATGATTATGAAAATTCTATTCTCCTCTTCGAAAATTTATGGGAAATGAGCGGTCGGAATTTGTCAATGATGAAAATTTGGTCCCTACAGTCAATCATTATAAAATGAATCTTCGAAAAATTTCGATGCAAAAAGTTTAATCGAGTGGTATTTAAGATAAATCATGCATCCTACTTGTGTATTTCTCAACAATCAGGGCACTAGTGAGATTGGGTTCGTTGAAGGGATTGTTAATACGGTTGGAAATTTTTTGCTAGGTATCGCTTGGTGTAGCTGAGTCGCCTGTTTCTTAAATGACATAAGATTCCGAACCTCTGATGATCGATACAGCCACATCACTTGTCTATTCCTTCCCTATTGTCTAGAATGTTCATTGATTGTACAACTGTGTTAACCATTTATGCAACAAGATCTGCGGAATAAATAAATGATTGATAATGATTGCTTAATAGATTTTCAGGCTCAAAATTTAATATCGATCGTTTGGAAGCGTTTTGCGAGATTAAAGATGCCCTATATAAGATAGATCACCCAAGAGGCAAAACATCTCAAAATCGCCGATCATTCGATAGTGGAACTATTAGCGAAAATGATGGCGACGGAAAGGAATATAAAGGCTATTCACCATCAGTGGGAATCCCGGTGAGACTAATAGCGAAAACGAATAAGTATGTGAAGCACCATCCTAGGAGTCGCGTTCATCCCAAAGACAGTGAAAATGAAAGTGCGTGTTTTTGCGTGTTTTTTATTTCTTTAAATATGGATGAGGTGTATTCATATAAGATTCTCCTTTTAGTTCCAAGCTTCCTTTCACCATTTTTTCTATTTTATTCTAGGTTTATACCAAATATCGCAGAAATCTTTATGTCATCAATGTTCGCTCGCTATTTTCTGTTTTCATTGTTTCCGTTTTCGAAGTGCGCTTAGGTGATATTCTTATCAGTGATTTTATTTTCATACTGTTATCATATTTATCATATTGATTTTATCATATTATATCATATTTTATCATATTGATTTATCATATTGATTTTACCATTCATTTTTATTTAAAACTAGTTCTCTGTTTCCAGATTTTTCTATACTTTAACAATACAATCAGTAGATATCTTTTAATAATTCTTCGTGTCAAGTATTAGTCAAAGTATTATACTATTGCGAAGAGCAAAATTTGCCGATATATTTGCTTGCTTAAAGTTTGCTTTGCTTTAATGTCACTGGAGGCATCATGGATCGCATCTGTGGTAGTATTCTTAGCGGTAGTCATTCTGTTCTGTTCCAGTGATGCATAGAGTTTTAAACCCGCCCGTTTTAAACCTAATAGTCTTATTCCACTTTTAACTATGGGAAATATTTTGATAAGCAGAGAAGGGCCGATTCCATGAATTCACGCTTCATGGTTCGAAGCTATACCGCTCGATGTTTACTCAAATATTCATTCAATTTTTAAAATTCCTATAGAATTTAAAAAAGTTTTCTTCATAAAATTTTGAAAATGCCCTCCAAGATTCCAAACCTGCTTCCTTATTTTAGGTTAAATATGATTCAGATCCATTTCGTTAATTGGCTAAACAGAAGAAAAAGATGCTGAACTATGGGCTTAAGCAAAATCCCAGAAAACTTGAGAGTAGAACCTCAGCACCATCATTCCGAATTGAGCAATAAGCCCTACTGAACCATTCTATGCATTTATTGGTAGATCACTGTAGTTCACTATTTTTTTTGATTCTGAATATACTCTTAGGTTTGCAAGAAAATAAATCTTTTTATTGAAAAATTTAGAAAAATCTTTTATTTTTTCATAAAAATAAACTTTCGTGGAAAAATTTATTGACGAAAAAAAACTGAAAGTGAACAAAAAAAGATTTTCAATCATTTTAATTAATTAAAACTCGAAAAAAATTGTTCAATACTATGTTTTTTTTTTTTAACAGCGCTCAATATTTGGCTCATTCCACTAATCGTTAGGATAAACCCTTCCATTAGAGAGTACCATTACCGAGGATTTTAAATAGATTTATTCCTGTAAATAGATTTAAAGAGGCACGAATCGAAGCCATTATGATTGATTACAGTCGAAGCTCGATTCTATGGGAAGTAGGAATTTATGAGTTGTCAGCTTAAGTGTATTTATACTTTATGCATATTTATCAGAATTTATATTACAAATGTGAGAAAATCGTTAAGTAAATTGATTATTTATTTATTCACGTATGAGAAAACAATTTTATGAGAAAAACTAATGCAAACTAATTAATTATATGTTAGTTCGTTATCAGTTATTATAATATCATAATATTTATCATTATATATATATATATATATTTGTATTGCTGGCTTACTGGATTAGAGAAATTTTGCCATCACGTTAATCTCACCTACAATATTAAATTAAAATCTAAAAAAATTGAAAAACTGAAACCGAGATCACAAAAATGTCTTTAAACCATTCAGCTTAGTTTCGGTGACAAGAATCTCGCCTATAATATCTCTTAACATATTAACATCTCTACTCGTACCGTTAATCACCCTACAACTGATAATACCCAACGTCATATGACATAAATCCAAACCATTTATCAATAAAAACTCCCCACCCGAAGACAGGGAATCCAAAAAATAGCTAGCAACATACATTGCTCCTGTGCACGGAAATCTTTAGTAAAAGGCGAAAGATTTACACGGCCAAATGCAGAGGAACAAGTGCATTGGACCTGCGGCAGCGCCAATGCAATATTCATAGAATTTTTTCGTTGATTATTGAATGGGTTATGTCAAATATCAGAGAAAAAAACGTTTCTCTAAATATATTCGTTTAATATTATAAAAAACAAATTATTTAAAAATATAGTAAATTAAAATAAAACATGAAAAATAAAACAATAAACAATCAACAATTAATTATTTCCGGTTAGGCTTATTCTGCAGTTAGGCCGTTAACGCCATCCGAATTTTGCAAAAGAAGCGTTTAATTTTGCCGTTTGTAGAACCGCATCATTGGTGCTCCAAAATGTCAGCAGCAAGCCCAATGAGCTGCTCCCGTTCTACTCCCATCAGCGTATATAACTTGAAAAGATCCTTTCAGATCCTTTTATAATGGATTTAAAACGATCATAACGAATATAAAATTTACAGTAATCAAGCAACAATGATAAAGGATGATAATGATAAGATTAAGAAATAGACAAAGACAAAAGTTGGGCAATACTAAGAATTTAGAATTAAACGATGAAGTATTCTTTCAAAATGCTTTTTTCACCGCAAAATTACAGTGAAATATAATAAAAATGTGAAATAAAGTGGATCGAATGAAAGCGATACAGGACGCTCACTTCTATTGTTAAATGCTTTCCTCGCTATTTTATCGAAATAATCTAAAAAAATAAATTAAGATGAATAAACCTATTCAATAAACTGCATATCATGGAAATTCCGTTTAGCTCACCAGATTCCGGCAGTGACACTCGGCAACACTGAACACGCTCGACTTGATCCGGACGGTACCCATGTCTTGTCGAGAAGGATTCCGCAAAATATCACCATCGTATCAGTCGACTTCCACACTCCACCGTTTTCGAAATGAATTTGTCGAATATTTTGTCGCATCCGAAAGATTGGTTTAGTTCAGATAGTTCAGAGAAGATTTAAGCTACTTTTTTTCCTTTAAATAATGATCTAAATCTAACAGATTTTCTGGTGTTTTTTTCTACCCTTGATTAGCTTTTCTTCATTTCCATAACGGCTTTATCATTATCAGATGAATAAATCTCCTTCTGTAAACCAGCGCGACGCCATCGTGCTAGCGAACATACCACAAATCCACTGCAGGACCAAGTTCGGAAATTTCTGATCGCATATGACAGATATTGGTAAGTGAGAAAAATTTTTAGTTTGCAGGTCCAAAAAATACTGAATTCTACGAATTCTCTTAATCGATCATTGAGTGGCATGGCATGGTACCACAGATGACTCCAAATTTTTATTCTTCGACAAGTCAGCCTGCGACAACAACAAGAACAGATCTTATCATTCGAAGACTCAAGAATGGAATGTGGATCAGGAAGCAAAAGTCAACTCCAATGATAAGCGGATTATCTGGATAGTGGACAATGGATAACGGGCCTGCAGGAAAGCTATAAAAACGGTCGAGAAGGTTGTTTTTCAAAGATATTTCTTTTATTTTCTAAAATCTCTAAATAAAGCACCACGTGTTTGGTGTTTAGTTCATTGAAATTCTTTTAGCATATTGCACTTTTTTAAGCATTTTGCACATGCCTAAGAGCCAAATGCGCCAAAAATGGCTATCTGAAACATTCGATATCATCTAATACTTCAATACTTTTGCTGCCCTTCATCAGTAATCAGCAATTTGTTCAAAAAAACATCGAGAATTTTCAAAATCTGAGAATTGTACAACTGATGCCTGGAGGATATTATTTTTGACCATCACATATTTATGGGTTGGCCGAGCCAATAAAATCTCACATAATTAATTGCATCCAGCTTCGCTCATATACCACCTTCATTAACAGTGCTATCACAGAGTATCGCTGATTAGGGGGTATGTATATCGTCGCCCACCACAAATGTTTACACATATTTCGTTATTTGCTAAATGCTAAGATGGATGGCATCAAAAGCGAGGTGAGCTAATCGAGATCTGGAGTGAAAGGTTTTGAACGTGTAGATGGACCAACGTATATGGACTTAGACGGTGGAAAAATGAATGTTCTATTAATTTCAACGATGGTGTCGGATTGAACAGCTTGGAGATGTCTTGTCTTATAGCCAGTGGAACCACCCTAACCAATAATGCTGAGAATTACCGATTTGGGTTTAAAGAAAAAAATTGGCCAAAAATTCAGTTAACACTGGAAAAACATTGCTTGCTTCTTACTGACAATGCGATTCCTAACTGAATCTCACCATAAAGTCACCATCCATAAAATTCCAATTACAGATAATCACGTCAAAACAAATAATCCGGTTAAATCTACTCTCGTAGACGGCAGTTTTTCCCTCCATTTTTAAAATTTTAGCTCCAATTTTAAACGACAAAAATTAAATTTTATTTATTTAATTGATAAAACTTCTAGTAAAATATTAAATATATCAATTCCATAATTACTCTTAAACGCAAATTCATTGATATCTAAGGCGATTTCTTTCCGATTAGTACCTTTTTTTCTTAAAAGTCTCTTAGAGGTGGACCACAGATTTTCAAAGTTTTATATAGTAAATGAGTCAGTCCATGGTCCATGAAAATTCAAGCACTATTATTAAGATCACTCATGAGAGATAAAAAAGAAAAATATTGTGTCATTTTTAAGGATAGATGAAAAAAAATTTATTTAATAGGGAATTTAATAGGGAAAAAGGAAACAAAAAATATTTATGGGAAAATATTTTGGCGGGAAAGTTTGGCGGTAAAAATTGCCGTCTATCAAAATTAGATTTAACCAGTAATCCTCCATTCATTTGCGAGATGATCCAATCTGTTGGTAATAATAATATTACAGTATAACAAATAATTATTCTCGTTGACTCGTAGCATTTATACAAATATATAAATTAATAAAGAAAGAACTGTGGACCAGCTAAACGAAAAGTGCAATTAAATCAATCATTTTTGCATTTTCTGTGACCTTTTTTTTGATATCTTTTTTCTAAAATATTCTAATAATATGGAGCTGCTAAATTTTGGTATAAAGCTGTAACATTCTTATTGGTGAATTTCTTAATTTTTAAATTTTTAAAAAGGTAAAAATTCCTAACATTTTGCATATTTTTTTGCTTTTTTTCTTTCTCATCGATGGTTTTTTTCAAAAATTTTTATAAATTTGATTTCTCTAAAATTTATAAGAAAACTGGCACATTTGCTTATATCGGAAAATTTTTTTGTTATTCATTATTATTTATTATTATTATTTATTATTTTTATTTATTATTATTAAGTATTATTATTTATTATTTTTATTTATTATTATTTATTATTATTGTTTATTATTTTTATTTATTATTATTAATACTATTATTAAATGTTGTTTATTTATTATTAATTATTGCTATAATAATTAATGATAATATTAAATATTATCATTAATATTAATTATTGTAGTATTATTAATATTATTGTAGTATTTACTATTTTTTCTTCTTCTAAAATCTCTCAGCATTAGTGGTTAGGTTGGTTCCGCTGGCTACAAGGGTGAGGCGTCTGTGAGCTCTGCCGCCGTCGCTCACCAGTTATAGAAGCCATTCCTTTTCCCCTAGTCTAAGTCCATATATCGCTAGTCCATCTATAGTTCTATCAACTGAATCGAAGACAGCTGCAAAATCGATGAAACATGGTTATGGTGGGTTGCAGATATTTGAAGCATTGTTCGAGCACTCTTCTTAATATGACTATGCGGTCAGCACGCAGACCGCGCTCTGGCCTGAATGCTACTTGATTAGGGCGCTTCTATGGGTAAGGCTGCCTATTACAAAATTCTTCCAGCGGCAACTGACTGAGTTATAGTCAGTCCAGTTGATTATCCGGAAAGTTCCAAGTGATTAAATGTTTTATCCGAGTGATCCAGAATTGGCTTATGCTTATAATCCGAGATCACAGATGTCTCGTATCCCAGAGATACGCGACATTTTTTTTTAAATAACCTTCACCATTACTGGTTAGGCTCGTTCCTCTGGCTTGTCGAAGTACATAAATATGCCTTGGAGTTCCTCTGCGATAGAAGTACAAGTAAGCCGCTAACATCACCGATTATTGGACAAGTCTGCTCCTAGCTGGAATAGGAGCTCTGGATTGGTGGTCCGAGTTGTGCAACAATAATGTCATGGATGGTTCAGTGGCAAGATAACTGCCACTGGAATCGAGGAGGCTTGGATTTGAATAGACCCACCACACTTCGTCGGATTGCATCTAACAACGTCGTCTGACGAAGAAAGCAAAGGAAAGTAGAATGGTTCAGTGGGTTGTTGCTATTGACATTTTTATTATTATTTTATTAATATTATTTATTACTATTACCATTATTTGTTATTATTATTAGCAGTAAGTGAAACGTCTTTGGTGAGAGCTTTTAGAAGAAGAAGAATAATTAATAACAATAATAGTATTAATAATAGTAATTAATAAGTAAAAAAGCACCACCTCCTGTGGGTGGTCTCATCCTCAATCTCGGACTCTCAACCAAAAACTTAGGAGATGAGGGTTCTGCCTAGTATCTTAGCTGTTCCTGATAGTGCGCTCTTCTAGATAGAGATCTGTGCCTGGAATCTACTGAAGTCACTTTTTTAATTTAGGGGTCACAATTCTAAGTACTTCAATTATCACTGGAATTATTTTGGTCTTTATTTTTCACAGCTTCTCTAATTCTTCTTCCAACCCTTGATACTTCCCTAACTTTTCGTATTTTCACTTCCTAATGTTCCTTTCACTTGGTATATCTATCAACAATGCTAATTCCTGATTGTTGTCCAACCGCAATGTCTGATAGATTAGATAATACTTATTTATCTCTTTGGATGGAAAAGCTCACAAGATCTTCGTACTATTATTATCTACGATTTTCTGAAGAATATCCCATTTGTTTTGGGAGGATCCAAGCCATATACCGACTAGATGTTCCTGTAAATAATATCTTGGTTATACCTTTTGTATTAAATTTAGAAATGCAGTCAAGTAAACCGACAAAAATAAATGAAACAGTGGACATCGACAATCTAAGAAATGAAATCGCGAAAATTGGTTTGTTGTTTAAAACTTTATTTGAATTTTACTTCTTTTAAAAAAAATTTGTTTTATATAATATATTTATTTATTTATTTATTTATTGATAACCAACCAAGCAGGGCGACAAGGCCATGTGCTTGTATTAATAATAACAATTAAGATAACAAAAAAAGAAAACACAAAACAAAAAAAAATATATATATATAACATAAACAAAATTAACTATAAAACAATATGATAGAAATTAACAATTTAAAGAGGAAATTACAGATCAATATAATATAGTACAATTCGAGGTAACATATATAACCTGAAGATAAAATCGAGATTTCTCACTTCCTGCAGTTCTTGCCTGGTGTAAACTCTATAATATATATACAATGTATAGAAAAGATCCTTGTTATGCCATGAGCATCTTTGGTACTTTAGTGGAATCTAGTGTTGAGATGTTGTTGAAAAAACCTATGTATCTCTTTTCTCTATTCTCTTCTTCTTCTTTTTATAGCTGAATGCTGATTGGTTTGACTTCAACATAAGCCATCTCGATCTAATATCTGAAAATAACATAAGCCGCTCCATTTTCTATCGTTTAAGATTAGCTGAGCGATTTATATCTCCAAAAATTTCTTTTAATTGTATCAGTCCGACATTGAGGTTGGAAAACCTCAAGTTTGATTCAATCCATTGCAAGGCTTGAGATTTAATGAAACTTGGTGATTGGCATAATCAGCGTTGATGATGGCATTATCAATGCAAAATACTATTCCAGCGAAGATGAATTATTTGAGGTTCGTTCGGCTACTGCATAAAATGAGGTTCGATGGATTTCTTGAAAACGTTTAAAAATTTCACTTCAGCTGTTGATGGATTAACATTATAGTGTTTCATTATCCTTTGATATAAAGATAAATCTGGCTAAAGTTATCGATGTTTGAGTTATACATTTTTGATCGCCCATCGTAATTCTCAGCAAAAAAGGGTATATTGCCAGCTTATTGAAGATTTATGATTTTATGCTCTTGATTTAGTGAAGATTTATAAAAATTTTTACAGATATTTACAAAAGTGTCCATGAACGCAGTACTACTAAAAAAATGCTCTGAACCTTTTATTTTTCTCATTTATTTATTTACTTATTATTTTCTTATTATTATTCTTATATTCTTATTATTGCCTACAGCATCTTTTCATTGTAAATAATGTTTTAAAATTCTTGATAAATTTTTGATCATTCGGAATTTCTATTTCAGCGCAAAAGTGCGATGAATCTCATCAAAAAATCGATATTTTAACTCATCAAGAACAAGGTTGATAAGTTTATTTAATAACTTTATAAAATATGAATATATATATATATATATATAAAATAATTTGCAAAAATTATTCAAAAAGCCTGGCATTAAGAAAAATCTTTCGCTATTCTTGAAATAATAATTACTGAATTTCATTTTTTAAATTTGATATTTTAGGATTAAAAAAACACAAAATTGAAATGGATTTAAATGCTAATTTATTGAAACAGGAAATAGTTTTTAAACGAGGAATTATTGATCGTATTCAAATAGTTATTATGTCGCAAAAAAATAATATAAAAAGGTGTTTTTGATATTCGATTAAGAAATTTCTTTACAATTATTATTTTTTATCAATTTTATTTTCCTATAAAAATTTTGAGTGATATTTTTTAGTCTCCAGTCATGCATTCAGTTGAATCAAATGCGAAAAGTAGATTTAGAACGAAAATTGAATGTTTTGATTGAGCAGGTCTCTCAATTTTTTTTGTTTAATTTTAAAAATTGGGTAAAAATTAGTGAAAAATCAGTGTTAGTTATGGTTTGATATCTTAATTTTAGAATCGATTAACGAAATTTAACAAGGACAGTCGCTATCAGGATGTATTAGAACGCCTGAAACAAATTTCTGCTCGCCTACAAAATTCACCTTGGGTACTGAAGCGGAAAGAGGCATATATTTAAACATTTAAGACCTCTCGATATAGTAGCATTTTTAATATAAACTTTCTTTTCTCTTCATAACTCAGTAATAATTAAGGATAAAAACCGACTTAACATGCTTAACGATCAATTTCGAAGTTTGCAATTGGAGAAAAATGATATTGTAGCAAAAATAACTTCTATAAAAGAGACAAGTCAGTTCATTGTCAATATTGCTTTAAATTTTTTTATATTCATAAGAGGAAGTCTTATTGAGAGGTTTTTAACATTCGTTTCCAATCTGCTGAACAAATGGAGATTCAGTGTCAAATCAGATTAAATTAGCACATCTCATTATTTATGAATTATTTATAAATTAATATCAATATTAATGAATAAATTGGCGAAGTAATTTAATTTGAGAATATTACAATTTAAGATTAATTAATTGATGATTGTTTAATTAATCATATAAATATCCCTGCATTTTTTCCTAAACAGACGCACCATTTTTGGTTTGGCGGGGTCTGCAGGCAGGACCATGCAAATTTCGCCGAGAATTTTACTTTGCTTGGCGATAGAAGTTCCGATGAATTGTCAGCATCAACCGGTTAATTCTATAAGAAAAGTGGCATATTTTGGCTATACCATTTCCAATGGGTTTCTTGGCTTATGATCTTATAAATTTTAAATTTTAAAAAGATTTTTAAAGCAAATTTTTAATATAATCTATCATTTGAAAAAAATTTCAAGAATATTAATGCATTTCTAGTTGAAAGATCTGAAAAAGCTCCATTCAAAGAGACTTGTGTTTTATTGGCTGCATATGCACTAAGAAAACGTAAACTTTTATCACTGCTCGCTAAAGATCTCACGGAAATTGCAAAGGTTTATTCTTTATTCACTATTTATTTTATGTAATAACGAGTATTTTTTCAGAAAATTAGTTAAAAAACAAACGAGCGGAACAATAAAGTAATTAATGATACTAAACAAAATATATATACATATATGTATAAAATAGTAAATTAGAAATGATAAGGAAATCTAAAAGTAAAAGAAAAGAATAGTTAAATATTTCTGTGAAACGATTGGGGTTGCGATTCTAGATGATATTATGGATCCAATCAAATATATTTGAATGTTAATTTTTTTTTACAAAATTTAAGATCCGATCCGATTAAAACATCCGATTAAAAAAAATCTTTTTTTGCCAACCTTCTACTGTTTTGTGATAAACAAATGGAGATAGCTTGATTAAAAATTTTAAAAATTTTCATACATACTTCTCATTTCTTATATTTAAATTTTTAGCTAAAAAGTTCTCAGAATGATTTGTTCGATTTATCTGTTTCATCACAGAGTATTGATCAAGCTTTCAATCAGCTTTCGTCGAATTCTGAATTCCTGCAATATTCTTCTTTAAATGTCTCATTATTTCGTGTCTTTTTTTCCGTTTCTTAATTATTTTGAATAACATATAGAATTTAAATTATGTATCATAATTTTTGTGAGTATCCTTTTCACTCATTCCTTAGGGCAAATTTCATTTTCAAAACATTTTCCAAATAAATTTTCTTTGATTCTCCATTTCTTTATTAACTTTTCCAGCAATAAATTAGATTAATAAAATTAATAAAATTAATATTAATTAATATTAAGATTAATAAAATTATCATTAATTTGGAAAAAAAATTATGATACATAATTTTTAATTTTATTTTTTTGCTGTTATAGTGATGCTAAGGAAAAATCTAATTTAGCCTCCACAGAATCCAAATACCGAATTGCCGGAAACCAGTTCTGGGCCATCTACGGTTTCAGAAACTATTAATGTTGATTTATTTACCACAGAAATACCAATCTCAAAGGTTATTTAAGATTTCATTGCTTTGTATTTTATGTATTTTCCATATATATATATATATATATATATATTCCATTTATGTTTTTTTTCTTTCGTAATTTCAAAATGGATATATCAAACAAATTTCTGTAGCACAATCTTGATAGCATATTTCCGCTGGTTTATCGGGCCAGATAGATTTTGCCAGATAGTCACTTGGTAACAGAAATTCAGGTGAATCGCCAGCACCACAAAATAAACACAAAATAAAGATTTGCTGTTATCAGTAGTAGAACTCTAGTTTTTGCGTTCTGAATTGAAAACATTATTATGAATTAAAATGTTAAAACATAGTTATTATTACTTTATTGTTTTTAAGCATATTAAACATTGTTGATAGTGCCAAAATGTTTAATATTCTGAATAATGGTTATATCTTTAATTTTCCCTATTAATAATTCTAGCAAAAAAAGGAAAGCGTTATTTCTAAATCTGATGTGGAACAAACCGATGCAGCAATCAATCTCATAGTCATCGATGAACAGGAAATTGTATTTTTTTCTCTTATCATATTTTTTAATTTAAATATTTTTTAAAATTCATTATTAAAGTGTTTTATAAAACTAAAACTTGGATTGAAGTATGGATGATTTTTCATTTTTTTTACGCCACCGACAAATTCTTATAAATTACGAAAATTTTACGAAAAGGTGCCATGTCAAAACAACAATGAAGCTGTAAACGAATCAATGAAAAATATTGAAGACGCCCATCAAATACAAGATGAATGCATTGCTGACATATCCCAAATATGCGAAATGGACGAAATAGATCGAGGAGAAGAAGAAGACGAAGTGTTTAATCTTTCTAGTGATCAAAAGGTTAATCTCACTTTAGTTCTCTTTAGTTAAAAATATTTGATGTGCATAAATTCTGTAGAATTTTTGATTAGTTTGGCCCACAATAGTATTTTTTATATCTTTAAAAAATATTTCAAACGTCACGTGTTTTTCGTTAAATATTTATATATTTATCAAATTAGTGAAATTTCTTATTTTCTTGATAATTAAAATTTTTAAGCAATTACTTTTCTGAATATTTCTGAAAATATTTCGACTATCGATCAGTTTTCAGGCAATAAATAAGACTCATAACAATGCTATAATGAAAACGGATGCGGCAATGCAGAAAACGAATGACCAAGAGATGGCGCCAGAAGAAGTGAAATGCAGTTTGCGTGGTATTATAATTTTTTATAACTATATTTCATCAAAATATTGAAAATAGTTTTTTTTTTTTAGGAACAGAACCATTTCAGTTCAATTTTGATGGTGCCGGTGGCAATCATTCTCCAGTCAATTATTTTAAAACTGTTAATATTTTCTTTTGTGCTGCATCTGTCGAATTATTATTTTTTATTTATGAATTCAAATTTTAATTAATTCTATGGTTAAATTTCCAAAGTTTTGCTTTTTTTTGTGGATTTTAACAGCTGTCCTTTATAGAATTCTCCACAACTCATGTTTCATGGAATTTCAGATGGGTTCAAATTTATCACCATCCTCATTTGATATGTCCGCATTGAATCTGAATTCAAATGGCGGCCTTGATGTTTCCGTTCTACTTAACCTGTCTGCTGCGATTAATGGTTTTTTTGCTGATTTTTAAATAAAATAAAATATAATTGTCTAACGAACAAATGAACAAATGGAAATTCAATTAAAATTTACATTTTTCATGTTAAAAATTTTGTATTTTCTTTTATTCCATTTTTATAAATTTAAGGGGCGAACGATGATGTAAATGAAGCAGATTTCCTAGCACTGTTCGATTGCAATTCGTCTGAATTGAACTCAAAAGCTCAAGATATCCCTGCAACTTTTTCCTTTAACTTGGATGGTGATGGTGATAAAGAAATAAACGAAAAAAGCACTAAAAATGAACCTTTCAATTTTTTTAATTTTGATTAATATTACATATTAATATTAATAATATTATTTCTAACATTTTTTTCTAAATTTCATTAAAAATGGTATTTTTGTATGTAAATTGTTTTTTTTAAATAATTTTTGCTGTTATCTAATTTTTATATCTTATCGTTATTTAATCAGCAATACGGTATGATAGTTAAAAAATTATAGCTGTGAATAGACAAATTTAGAAAGTTTGAAGAAACATTATGGCACTTAGTGAAATTGAATGCGAAGGGAAGGTTACGAAAGAAAATTGGTTACGAAAAGAAAATGGGGAAATAAAAAAAGGCGCTGGCGCCGTGGATTAGGTTAACGACAAGTGCCCATCTTTTTATTAATCCACTTTGTTGTTATTAATTTATCCATTAATACGATCTTTATTTGAAAGAAATTCTTGTCTTTCTACTACTTACTATTTATTCATTTATTTATTAATTTATTCTTTTGTTGATTTCAAACCGTTCATTGCTTATTTCATTGTTTTTTATTTATTATCCATGGTTGTTGCTTTGATTCTTTCTAACAAACAAATTCTTTCTAACTATTTTAACAAATTTATTCCAATTGGTTTTTGTTTTCGTTCCATTTTCTGAATGGATTAAACATTTTTTTATTGCATATATTGTAGAAATCTTTGAAAATGATTCGTAAATGCCCAAAAATTTGAAATTTTACAATAAATTGCAATAGACGTCGAGTGATATAATTTTTATGTTATGAATAAGCTCTGTGATAGTTACTGCCTTTTGATAAGAGTGATCTTATTATCATACAAAATAGGAGGGTGATGCGGTGTATTTATTCTTAACTGATTTTATAACGATTTCTAACTTGGCGACCTGTGGAGTCAGCTGAACTATGCGTTACCAGAAATTCCATAATAAACTTTTCCTTAATCGACAATAAACTTTTACTGGGGTGTAGTGATAACAATAAAATATGGTAAAAAAAAAATCAGTGTTATAAACGTATTTTCATTAAAAAAAGAAAAAAAATTAAAGAAAAAAGGCATAAATTGAAGCCAAAAAGAACGATAAAGAGATAAAACAATGGCGGTGCATTGTCGTTACAATTTTACTATAAAGCAAATAATAATAAAAATTTTAAAGTCAAATGGTAGCACCAGTTGTCAAAAACCATCCTTTATCTCGACGATAATAACGACATAAAGCTCATAATAAAATTATATTTACATTAATAAAATAAAAAATTTGGAGAGCATAATAAATATTATGAGTTCGACGATGATTATCCTCGTGTGCATATAAAATTCTTATAAAATAAATAATGAATGGCCTAAAAAAACAATTTTGAGAACATTCTTACCAAAACCAATTTATAAGCAATATTAATGTAGAAAAACCTGGTACCAAATAATTTAATGCAGACTCTAAAAGTTCACTTGATTTAATATTGCATAAAGTATCAAATTATTACCGTTCAACATCAAAAAGAAGTGTATATTGGAAGCAATATGAGATAATAAATTCAAAGAATGCTGCATCGTTTTTTCTTACGTCTCTTATCACGCATTGTCATATCACCAGCACCACTTGATCGATTTATATTTATCGTTCCCCCTTTTCGCCGTTTTATTTCCCTCATCAAATCATAAAATACCTGAAAAAAATGAATATCATTCATTTACACATTCAATTTTAACTGTAAAAGTGACTATAAAGCAAAATGGTAAAAATCTTAATCAGTGACTTTTATCCCATTTTTTGAATGTTACTGCCAAAATATTTTTTATTAGTTTTAATAAAATGATAAATTATAAAAATAATTATAAATGCTGAATTGATTTGCCTATTTATTATCAAAATGCCGAAGTATTATCAAAATAAAATGCGAAATGAGAAAAAATGCAAACAAACCTTATCAACATTTGTCCTATTTTTAGCCGACGTTTCGATATATGGTACATTCCATTGCTCAGCTCGTTGCTGCGCTTGCAATTGCGATATGCAACGTTCACTGTTCAAATCAGATTTATTTCCAACAAGAACTATTGGAATTAATGATTCATTTGAAATCGAATTCTTCACTCGTAAAATTTGTTCTCTAAAAAAAACCGGTAAAATACGGAAAATATATAATTATAAAAATAACAAAAATGAAATATTTGAAACCTTCAAAAATTAAAAAAAATGTTTTTGAATAGTTTTATAAAAGATCTTCAAAAGATTTTGTCAATTGAAATTGGATTTTAAAAAAATGGGGAAAAAATCTATAACCGAATGAGAGAAATGATTATAGATTTAATTAATTCATTAAATCATTCAACTGAATACTAAAATCTCTCTTACACATTTGATGATTTTTGCCCAAAATTTTAAAAATGCGAAAACTTTCGAAATTATTTACGTAAATCGATTTAAATATACCGGAATTCATTAGTTGCATCAAATGATTCGCTGTCTGTTATTGAAAACACACATATAAATCCTTCACCACTTCGATAATAATTATCACTAAAAAAAATCAAAAAAAAAAATTAATGGCAAATTTTTACAATTTTTACAAAATTTTTACAAAAAAATTGTGGGAATGAGAATAATTTCAGAAATAGTAAATAAAGTATTACGAAGATGGCAAAAACCTATAAATAAAATATTATTTAAAAAAATAAAAAACCAACCGTATAGCGGAATAATCTTCTTGTCCAGCGGTATCCAAAATGTCAATCGAACATTCTTCACCATCAAGCACAACTTTTTTTCGATATGAATCTGCTTTTGTTGGTTCATATTCCTCCACAAACTGTAAAATTTTACGTTAACATCGATGATTCAATTATAACAATTCACTTTGAAATAAACATTATTTTTAATTACAAATTCTATTATGAATGTAGAACTATAGAATTTTTAAATTCACAAAATCCAATTAACACCATTTCTCTGAAACGAATTTTCCATTCAAAAATTGAAATTTTCTACCAAAATGCATATTTTGCAGCGATACGACAAAACAAAACATTTTTAGCTATAACTATAAATTTAAAGCGGAAATAATAACAAAATTCTTCTAGTAAAACGAGATTTTTGTGTAAATAATTAACCAGTTTTAGCTGTAAATAAATTATAAATTTTGAATTTCTTGATAATTACTAATTTCTGAAAACAAAACAAATAAATCTAATAAATTCTAAACAAATTACGTCTAAAATTTTAATAACGCGAAAAATTAACAGAAATTCATTTAATAACAATGGGAAACAAAAAATAAATTATTTTAGAATTTTTAATTTTTATATCACTGTGTGCCCTCAACTATTTTTGGTTAGACTCTCTTTGCTGGCTTATTGGATCAGAAAAATTTTTATTAAGGAGTCACTTGGGCATAGAAACACAGGCGACCAATGCTGCCCGGATTTTTGAACGACAGATTTGCAGGAACCAGCATGAACACAGCTCTGAACTGAGACCAACAACACCGCTGCTCAGCCATACTATTCCTTTGGAATGGAATGAAATACGTACAGAAAAAATTATGAAAGAACTCTACTCTTAAACACCAGAATCAGAAATTTTAAGTACATATTAAGTATAAATCAATTCAATTAATAAACAACGAAAACAATAACCTCGTCATACATGAATTGCAAAGTTAACGCTGATTTACCAACGCCACCACTCCCAACCATTATTACCTATAATATTTTTATTAATAATTATATATAAAATGAAATTCTTTTAAATAATAAAAAATCAAATCATCACAAAGAATTTCTCCACATTTTATTATTTACTACCTTATTATTTAATAAATATAAATAATAATAATTATAACAGTTCAATTATTTAATAATTATGAATAAATTATCTTTTTTTTTGTAAAGAGAAAAAAGAAGAGAAAAGTTATATAATTATAGAGGAAAAAGGAATTGAAGAAATAGTGACCGATGAAGCAACGAAACCATCTACAAAACAATTCTTTTGCTCATCGATCCTCTATTAATGCCACTACAAGCAAAAAATATTCTAATTTACTTGGAAATTTGTCGTATCGCTGCAAAATATGCATTTTGGTAGAAAATTTCAATTTTTGAATGGAAAATTCGTTTCAGAGAAATGGTGTTAATTGGATTTTGTGAATTTAAAAATTCTATAGTTCTACATTCATAATAGAATTTGTAATTAAAAATAATGTTTATTTCAAAGTGAATTGTTATAATTGAATAATTGAAATGAAAAATAAATAATGAATAAATATAAATAATAATAATTTACAATTTACTTATTAATTTTAACGAAAATAAATTAATTAATAATTCACAAACAAAATTTTTTAAACATTTTTTCGTTTTCTCTTGTTTGAATCCACTTTTCCAAATATTTGCTCCACTTTTTTTCATTTTTCTCATCTTAGTTCAATTAATCTATTAGATAAATAAACTCTCAACAAAAACCAAAATACAATTCTCATTTCGTTTTCATCTAATGAAAATTTATTCACAATTAAGCAAAATCAAGGATATTTTGATAGTATCAAATTGATAACCATTTATAATTTTTTCTTTGAAAATATCTCAAATAAATCGAAAATTTAATAATTCATTTATGATATTTATTTATCATGAAACTCATGAAAATAAATAAAATAAATTGATAAATAAAATCAATAATTATTAAATATAAATGCGGAAAATGAAGAAAAAACTTAAAAACTTAAAAATCACTTAAAAATTTATCAAAATTGATAAGAAAGACTCAAAATTTAATTCAATCATCATAAAAATAAATAAAATCAAATGAATCAATAATTTATAAACAAAATTGATAATTAGTAAACTATTAAATAAAAAATCTAAGAAAAAATAAAAATTTGCCCTAAAAAGTTGTCAAAATTCTTAAGAAAAAATAAAATAATAACTAACTTTATGAATATTATTCGCATTAGCCGTTGAATTATTCTTTTTTAATTGTTCACTGCCAATATTCATTTTATCTAAATAATTTCGCTGAAAACCGCTATTTTCTTCGTTTTTATTTTCGCTACAACATTGAAATAATTTTAAAAAATTTATAAAATACGAATCCCATATTATTGTGCATTCATCACGAAACCATTTCCAACAATTTAATAATTTCGATTCCATCGTTTTTTTTTGCTTCCCTCTTTTCGTATTGCAAAATATTCGTAATAAATAATTGTCGAATAAAAAACGAGGAAAGCCGAGTGGTCGTCTGAAATTATGGAGCAGCGGAAGGCGACGAAATGATTTGTTGAAACAGTTTATCGGAGGAGTACCGCAGGTTCGGTGCACACTCGTATATTTATAAATATACGCAGGGCGACGACGAATGAAACACACGAGGGAAAATCTATTGATCACGAGTTTCGATTACCTATTACGCTCTCTCCGCCTCTACTTTATGCACCTTTTGCTATTTAATCGAATGGATTGTCACTTTATCAATATATATATCAATGGTTTTGCTGATAAAATGGAAACCAATGAGATAGGGGATTTTTTTCTTTACTGAACTGCGTAAAGATAAGGTATCATTTTTCTAATTCATTTAGTTATTTATCATTGATTTATCTATTCAAGCGATAAAACCTTATAACTTTTATTTATCTGAATCAAATGTACCAAAGCCTTCCTCTGGAACTCTGAGAAAACCTACGCATCTCTCTTATTCATGCTTTTTAAATAAAATACACGGAAGAGGGATAAGCGGATGGTCAGATCATCATTTCGAGCGGCAACATTCCTACTTCCTGCAAAAGTAGAGGCCGAGTGGTGCGAAAGCGTGAAGGGGAATCGTAGCCAATGTCGTATAAAATCCAGTCTCTTTCGAAATAAGAAAAAACATCGAGCCGACCCGATAATGTGAAGATTCAACGAAGATTCAAGAGTTCTCGAAGACCAGTCCAATAACCATTTACAGCCAACTCAAGTGCTGTTAACTTCACATTCTGATTTACGAGTGCATAATTTTGCTACAAGTTTTGTTCAGTGGAAGAATAGAATTTAGAAGAAAATCGAAAAATTAAAAAGTCTAAGTGCTACTCATAAGCCACTTGCACTTCTATCGTCAAGTGGCCTTCTTGGCTAAAATTTCTCATTATACGAACAGCCAGAGGCCCGAAGTCTAACCGGGAAATGATGATCAATTAGTTATTAGATTTTTTAATTTCAAAAATTTCCTAATTCGGCAGCTCGATGCGAAGATTCTGATTTCCGCGAAGCCTTTCCTCGCAAATCTGTCTTTCAATGGCCTTGGTGATATTGAAGATTCTTTTATGCTTCAAGAATTTCGTTTGCTTGGGAAATTTCGTCTAATTTCTAGGTAAGCCGAGCGAACCTAACCATGCATATGCGACCGTTCTTATCTCAAAAATCTCAAAATCTCAAAAAAACCTAAAATTTTAAAAATTTAAAAAAATCTTCTAAATCTTCAAATGGTTAAATGGTTTATTTTGCAAATAAAAATAAATTTAATATAAAAAATAAAAAAATTGAAATAATTGAATTAAGAATTAAGAAAAAACCAAATTAAGAAAAAAAAACGAATGGCGAATAATCAAAATAATTCTATTGAATTATAGAATTATTTAACAATAAACAATAAAAAAACATTTTTCTAAAATATTCGATAATTTTAAATTAAAAATTAAAAAATCTAAAATTCAATGGTAAAAATAAATCCATCAATAAATACAAAATTTTTTATCATTTTTTTTTAAAATTTATTGCTGAGAAAAGCAAAAATGTTTAAAAAAAAAACGAAAAAAATGTGATTATTTTCAATAATACCGATTTCGGAATATATCGAATAATTCAGCTAAACAAATTTTTTTTTCAATAACTTTTAATATAATTTTTTAAAAAAATTTACAAACTTACGACAAAAAAATTTTTAAATAATATTAATATTTTAAATAATATTTTCGACCAGTGCGAAATCCTTTTCAAAAACGATAAAATAATGAAATTATTTATTTAAAAAATAAATAATACCAACAGTCAGTAGATCAGTAGAATGCGAAAAACGATTTTAAAAATAAACTCATAGCTCAAATGTCAATAAAATTAATTCAAATAATAATTTCAGCAAAAAATGATAAAATTGAAAAGCAAAAAAAACGATCAAACTACTACTACTATTCAACACAGTTTTAACTAATCAATTGAAATCGATATCTTTTGTGATAAAAAAACTGAAAGCCATTTAAAAAATGGCAAATAGCAAATAAATGCCTATAGCAAATAATGTCTATTTGCACAATGTTATTAATGATTAATAATATTTTAAAATTTTTTAAACAAAAAAACCAAAAATATTAAACTAAAAGAAATTAAAAAGAAAAAACACCACTTACTGAGCGCTGAGGAAACCAGTTCCAATAAAACTAAAACACACTAAAATAAATTAAAATAAGTAAAAAAAATTCATTTTATTTAATACTATTTACTCATAATAATAAATGATTAAATCTTTCATATTTTCTATTTTAAATTCATTTTTAATTTAGAAAAAAAAACAAAAAATCGCCTTGCAAGCATAAATATGCTACCAGTAATAAGACTAAGTACCACTACTAAACATTAATAAAAATAATAAATATGCAAAAGTAAACAAAGAGTAAGAACAAGACCTATAATAAGTTAAAATCCAAATATCGCATTTGATGCTAATCCACTTGGTGCAGAAAAAAATTTATAATAACTATACCACTTATAAAAGAAAAAACCGCTCTTCAATATTTACAAAGTAAATAATAAAAAAAAAGGCGAATAACTGGTGGCACCATTCTTTTTCCTTTTGTTTGCTTCACTTTAGCCAATTTAAGATAAAATTTTACAGGACAAAAATTCTCAATTGATAAATATTTAGTGCTACATTCGAGCTTTCAAAAATACCCGTAAGCCTTACTTTACACTTCGAAACTCTTTTAAAAACACCTGAAACATGCAGCAAAAGGAAGAGTTTAACGAAATAAACAAAAAAATTCAACAAACACACTGTTCGCAGAATGATTAACCAACTGATTAGACGAATCAAAATTGGTTAATCTCAGTGTATAAGATTTAATCGAAATATCAATAATTATGCAAGAGAAACTGAAGACGGAGTTTAACGAATCGCAGTTACTGAACGAATTGGAACAAAAAAAATACCTAAATAAGGAAACATACTTGCAAAGAAAAAATCGGAGGGAAAAAAAAGGGAAATTTTCACTGAATAAGATTTTCTCCAGAGATAACGCGATGACGACGTGTTATTCCGCTTTCAATTAAACCACCATTCAGGCGTTGCTTTTCATATATAACATTCAATTTCTCTCGAAATTCTCTCCATTTTTCCCAGTCGAACGTATAATTATCATCACACTTCTTGAAAGGATCATCAGAAACATCCACAAATTTTTCAGCGGCCATTAAGTCATTTTTAGGCAATTCCAGTCGACATACTGGACATTTTATTCTCTAGAAATCAAGATTTTTCAATAGTCGAAAAATCAATGAAAAATCATGTAAAACACCAGATGAAAATTCTGCTCTTTTAGCATTTTAAAAAGATCTATAATATTTAAAATATTAAAAAATTGTAAAAAATTGTAATTGTAAAAAACTGCAAAAAATAACTGAAAAACGAGGATTAAAATTATTGAAATTTTTTACTTGGTCAACCTTATGTCCCATATCAACAGGCCAATCTTTTAGCTGACGAGCAATATCGCGCCGACAATAGTCGACGTATTTAAAAAAACAATATGAATGAATATCATGATCACAAAATGTACTGAAGATCGCTGAAGACTTTTCTTCGAATCCATTCAAACAAATAGGACACAACACTGATGGGGAAACATTGCGATCCGTTATATAATCTTTCACCATCTATAATATATTTTTTAAAGTGGAATTTTACTAAAATAATTCCATATTTTCGAATTTTCAAAAATTTTACTATCCTTGGAAAAAGAATTTTAAAAATTTCTAAATAAATATATGATAAATTATATCAAAATATATAACAAATTAAAATTATTTAATTACTAAAATAAGAAAACAAAACATAATAAATATATAATTATAAACATATATAAATAAAACATAATATATAAATATACATGTATATAAATGCAAGATATAAATATATATATATATATATGAAAAATTAAAGAAAAATCCAAACAAATAATCCATGACTAAAAGTTGAACCAAGCCTAACAAAAGCGCAATTTTTGAGTTTTATCTAGTTCATTCCTACTAATGCTATTTGAGCGATCGAATAAAAAAAATTAATCAATTAATTAATTAATAAACATATTACTAATACAATTAATTAAGAGTATTAGGGCATTGGTAATTTCATTGCTAAGACATCTTCGTATATCGAATCATTATCTTACAATCTTATAATCAATCTTATCACTAATATCAAACTTTAATATATTCAACGTCTTTAAAGCCTAAGCTATGAATTCCTTCCATTTTGAAAAAAAAAACCCAAAATAAAAAATATTAAAAAATGTAGCATAGAAATATAATATTATTTATGATTGATTTCTGCTTTCACTGGAGGCGACATTATGAATTGCTTCAGTTTTAAAAAATCTCGAGATAAAAAACATTTTGCGCTATTCACTGAATGAATGCCTTTACTTTTAGGCAAACCATTGCGCTTTCTTAAATTTAGCTATGACTTGTACGACCGATATTATGAAAGTGAAATTATTTTTTATTTTCACAGCCCATTTCTGGTATCTGGTTAGGCTTTGCTGGGAAGAATGACACGATCCGTGCAATATGTGCATATTTCAAAAATTCTGTAAAACTGACTATATATGCAACAATTAGAAAATCAATTCTACTAAAAATTGAAAATCTTTTTGTTCGATCGTTCTTTTTTTCAAAAAGCACTAAAAATGAATTGGACAATTGGATCAAAAGTACTGGACGACGACATCAAAAATCAGTTGAGCAATCTTAAAAAATAAAAAATTGTCAAGTTAACGATATAAAACTCTCTATAATCAACAAAATAATTGACCTGGAAAATACTATACAAAACAGCAGTACCCCGATAGTCCTTCAATAATTCACAAATATTACTTTCGAGAATCCTTAAATGCTTTTCATCAATACGTCTTGGTTGAAGAAGACGCACTTCAGGTGATTTTTCTGGATACTAAATTAATTAAATTGAATAATAAATTTTTTACATTAATTTAGAGCAAGAAAATTAAGAAAAATAAAGATGAGAAAAAATATTTCTTCTTCTTCTCAGTTATCACTATTACTGATAAGGCTGGTCCCATTGGCTAGGCGTTTCCAAATTGATTTATAGCCAGTCATAATTAATATAAATAATTTATTACTTATCGTACTTTAGAATAAAATGCACATGAATTTTTCAGCAAATTCAGAGCAAAAATAAACTCATACAATATATGTAAAATAATGAAATAATGAATATAAGAACCTCAGGGTGAATAATAATGTCAACTAAAAGCGTTGCTGATGGACCAACGTTTTCCAATTCGTCAATACCGACTCCTTTCACAATCATTTGAAGTATGGTTATATTAGACCTTAATTTTGAATGTCCGATTTTCAACAATAAACGAATCAAATTTCACAGAATAAAAGTGATTAAATGCCAAATATTTATCAGATGAATGGCTGATGTTTACATTCAATTTAATTGCTCTTATAAAAATCATCTCAAATTATAATAAATTAAATTATTAAAACATTATATACGTAAGAGAGAAATTTTAAGCCTGATTTACTCGAATAAATCTTTTCTAGCAATTTATAATTCCTATAATTCCTGATTTGGCTATTTCATAGATTCTTAAGAAAAGAGTCACACGAAATTAGAAATATATGCAATTTCTTAGCATGACTTCGTGTTTATTTTTGATGACGAGTTCATTTCCGCCAAGAAATAGAAAGTGAATCAACCCCTCCATGTTTGATTTTAGTTAGTATGCAACCCTCAATCAGTCAATTTCAATTAATGAATTTGCATGGAGTCTATTACGCGATTACGCGGTTTAGCAGCCTATATTTCTGAAATAAAACGAAGAACGTACTCGTTGGACATTTCTTTCTTGACGAGCAATTCATCACCAAAAATGCTTCGCAAAACATCGATTTCACAATTTATTTCCATATCGCCATGTAAAAAATTTCCGAAAGAAATCTATAAAATTTCAATAAAATTTGGAAAAGACTCATAAAATCACAAAATTGCGATTGGCTTCATTGTTTTCTAAAGCATATTTGCGCTATTCGTGATTTTATGAGTTCATTTTTTGAATATTTTATCCCTATAACTGTATCGAAAATCTTTTTAAAATGAAAAAAATAAACAGAAAAATTTCATGGAATTTTTAATAACATAAGAAAATTTATGAAATCCACAAAAAGAAATGAAACCTTTCGAAAAAAATACTTCCTCAAAAAATGAAATGAAATATATAAAAATTTAATAATAAAAAAAAATGAAAGGTGAATACCTATGAAAGCAACTTTTATTAATTTTATTATTAATGAAAAATAGCAAATAATTTTTTATTTTTACAACCAAGTGATCGAAACAATGAATCGAGCAAAAAGTTTTTTTATCCATATAAACAAAAATAATTTTGTTTGCATAATTTTATTTTTAATAAACGCCATTCCACCAATGTAAAATCGAACCAGCTACCACTCACTTTCGACTCACAGCGAATTAGCTCAAACCAAATCTTTCTGCTCTTCGTTGCCTTTTTATTTCTAGCTACAATTTCTTAAAAGTAAAAAAAAAGAAAGTGTAGAATAAAATTTATAAGCTCACATCAAAGAAAGAGTTTAAAAAATATTTCGAATAAATAAAAAAGAAATAAATGATATTTTATAAACTGCAAAAAGAAGGAAAAACAAAAAAAAACGAAATGATATTCACCTCTGCCTTCTCCGATGAGACACCAAATCGTTTAGCTCTCTTAGCGAGAACCTCAGCAGAAGGTGGTTCAACCAAGAATTTTGAATTACCTCCTTTCTGAATCGGAAGACCGAACCTGAAAAGAGAAGAAATTAAAGAAAAAACCTAATTAAAAGCAAAAGTCTCAAATTTCCAAGCCAATTTAAAAAATATTCAAAATCCATTTTCCAACTAAGTAATTCACTTTACACATCGTTTAATTTGTACATTTTAAAAAACCTAATGAACTTGTTTAAAAAAACATTTTTGCAAAATTGCTTCCAACATTGTTTTACCGCTTTAGCAAATATAGCTTTTTGCAAGAATTTACAAAAATCAATAACAATGAACCCCCTTTCTTAAAAGACAAAATTAAAATTACCTTGCAGCTCTCTTCTCCAGAATTTCTTTTGTTGTTTCTAAATTTCCAACCGATGAAATATTTGTTATACCAAACCTATAGAAAAACCAATAAAAGTAAGCCTGGTAAAAGTAAGCTTGATATATCAAAATATTTCAAAATAAATGAAACAAAATGAACCTTTCAGCTCTCGATCGTTTTTTTTCTTCAGGCGATAACTGGTCTTTCAAACCAAATCTAAATATTTCAATATGAAAACTAAGAAGAAAATAGATAGAAATAAATAGACAGAAATAATGGACATGAATAAAAAATAGCCTTTCTGCTCTTTTTTGTTTAAGTTGTTCACTGGAAAAAGGTAATCCAAATCTCAGAGCTCTTTTCATTTTCGCATCTATTGTTTCATCGTCCAAATTTTTCTTAGATTTTGAGACTTCTTCGGAAATACTTTCACTGCCTTTTTTTGTTTCAAGTACACTGTTTTCCACTTCAATATCCTTCAAAAAATCCGATTAATTTGAAATATAAATAAATAAAATTTAAATTGAGTTTTGAAGGGAAATTTTAAAATAATTTGTCAATAATTCAAATTTTAAGCCTTAGGAATAACGGTATTTGAATATTAGTATAAAAGATATATAAAAGGATGAATCTTTTTTTTGCGAAATAAAACAGTAAATGCCGCTTACTGCAATCATAGGACCTGTCAAACCGAGTACTTCATCTTCATTAACGCTTGTAGAATCGTTGAGTACTGCTTCTTCATCTTAAAGAAAAAGGATCAGAAGAATAACAAATTATCTACTTCACTCAATTCCTTCTCCAAGAAGAAATGAATGAAAAAGAAAAGTAAACCTGTAATATCCTTTCCACTTTCATCTGAATTAAGTATTTTTTCTTCGACAAGAATACTTTCATTGAGTCGTTCAATAAGCTCAATTTTAGTTCCACTCGTAGACAGTCCACGAGATTTCAGTTTTGCTCTTAGCTGCACCACCTTAAAAAAAACTTTTATAAAATTTTTACAATAAAATTTTTTTAACAATTCTTTCGTTTCGCAAAATCTTTGATATTTATCGAAAACAAAAATAAATTTGTGAGTGGTCATAGATTAAAAATAACCCAAAATAAACATTCCCTTAAAAGATAAATAAGCTACTTTGCTCTTTGAACCTTTAGTCCGCATTTCTCCCAAATTTAAAGGCTACCTTCCCTCCACTATTTAAAAACAATTCTTTATAAATCTCTATTAGACGTTTGTGAAATAGGTGAACTCGATTTTAACAAAAAAAATTTTCGGGAACAATAAGAATAATCAAAAAATAAGTAAGGAAACAAATGTTTTAAGCAAAACTGGGCCGAAGCCAAATTTTAGGAACTATCAAGCATTAATTAATTAATTAACTGATCAGGCGTATTCATAATTATGAAAAAAATCTCACAATTAACTGATCCAAGGTAATCCAAACTTAATACTAATATACTAATATTAATGCTCCAGCATAAGTATATGGGCTTAGATGGAAATGCAAAAATGGTTTCTCTTAGATATGGCGCACGATTGAGTGACCTGCAAAAATCTTAGCCAGCGGAATCAACCTAACGAGAAGTGATGCGCAGTTAGAAGAAGAAATAAGTTGCGAAATACAAAAAGATTTATGAGTAAATAAATATCCCCAAATATTTCACTGTTAATCAGCATTCGTATTTATATTAAAAATATTAAAATAAATACTTTATGTTTTCTTATGTTTATGTTGTTTATGTTTTCTTCATGGAATTCCACGCCTCTTTGGCTGCAATCGCCAAAGAAGCACCACTCAGAGATAGAAACGCAAGTGGACACGAAGGCAGCTAACTAGCGCAATTGTGGGTGCGAGTTGCGGCACGTAAATTTGCTATTAGTAAAAAGGAAACAAACCGATAATTTTGCTAAATTTGATGTTGATGACATTTTCGTTTCTTCTAGTCTAAAAATAATTTAAATTATTTAATAAATAAATAAATTAATAAATAAAAAAACTTTTCAAAAAAATAGGTAAAATATATTCAAAAATAGATAAAATAAATAAATGCTAAAGGGAACTGCCGATTAGTAAAATCAGCAAAACTGAAGAAAGATGAAATAAAAATGATTTTAAATTCGCTAAACTTATGCGTGCGTTTTGCGTCAAAACATACAAAACGTTCTCACGTACGTGTGCCACGTGAATAAAGACTTCTTTCAAAACATCCCTTTATCGCACCAAAATAATCTTAAAATCAGAAAGAACCCCTTGCAGCCGTTTAATAGCAATTCGTATTCAGCAGTCGCGGAAAGATTGTCAATGTCAAGGAAATGAAATAGTGAAAGTTATTAGATACGTTGGGAAAATAAGTGTAGGGAAGAGGAAGAGGAAGCCTTTTGAGGAGCAAAGTCATTGTGAAGCCTTGGTATACCCTTTAATATTTCCTCGAAGCCCGAAATACCTCATTGACGCAACGTCGAAGCTTGTTAAATCCTTACAATTCTCCTTCTGCTTCATTCCACTTCTCGTCGTCTCCAGTTATTCACTCACTGTACGTTTTGGAAGAAGTGAATTACGAGGCTGAAGAGGTGATAAAATGGAAATAGGCGTTATTAAGAGGTCGCAGCTATGTCCGAGATGGTTCCACTGTAAAGGGATTCAAATGATCTTATCAGTGGTTTTGAAAAATAGATATTGTAAGGACATTTGAAGGGGTTTGGGGAGAGTTTTCCGCAAAACAGGTTTTGACAGGTAAATAGCTTTTTGGGCGAACCAAAAAGGTTTCAATTCAACGGGGAGTTTTCATCGGCTTGGCAATGGACTAAGAAGTCTTAATTGAAGTAGAACTGTCATTAAAAACTCAAGTGCATGCTGTTTTTAGGTACCTTTACCTCTCTCTCCAAGTGGTGCTATAGTGAGTGAATCATATAATTCTCAAATTCTCCCCGTTTATATTTTCCTCTACTTGTCCTATGTGCCGAATCGATATTGCCAATAAGATGATATTCAACACAAGGATGTAAGCCATTGAACTGAAGGAAGCACTCTAAATTGGTTGAGGAGGTCGACTTTGTGTGATCGCGATGAAGTCTTGGCCATAGTTGTGTGGAACTTTAGAATACTTGAAATACAGGCAGTAAGCCCAAATTAAACAAAAATAAAATCATCGTTGCCTTTTAGAATCACTTTTAAGATATTTTTATCGTATGAGCTGGTGGTTATACTTGTTCCGCTGGATTGTTAGACCATTTAAAGTTCGGCAAGGAGTCACCCGAATTTTTGGAAGATAGGTCCACTCCTGCCAGACAGCACGAATTTATCAGCAGCCCACTTCATTCTATCCCTCTTCTTTCACCTTTATTCCACCAGAACGATTCTTTTTAACAATTATCACTAAGTCGCCGATGCATCGAAGTATAAAATATTCAAAAATTTTTTTATAAAATTTCGATTTCTATAATTTTATATGCTTTCAACTTTTAAAAAATCGGAAAATATAAATTTTAGAATTGTTTAAGGATGTAATTACTGATGTAATTCCTGACTGAATTAATCTGGTGTATTTTATGGTTTTTTTTCCTTTCACTCCACTTAAATATAGTAGAAAAGCAATCAGGCTAATGGTAAAAAGTGGCAAAGAAGGAGGAAATTTACTATTGTTTTATTAAAGTTAAAATTTCATCGACTTTTTTTGCAGAAAGGATTTTAGCTAATCAAAACGACAATTTTAGGATTAAATTAATATTACTGCCTCAAATCAAAAAAGGGGATATTATTTTTATTCTTGGATAGGCTTTTTTTTGCTGATTGGAGCCATTATTAGAGCCATTCTTAAGAATATATTCGCTTATTTATTTTAGTATTTTGGCATCGAATAGCGAAAACAAAAACAATGACAACTGAAAGAACACTGCACGCTCATGAAATTCATGAGATGTTTCAGTTTTATGATTACTGATGGTTTAAAGAAAAAAATCCGACATATAAATTTATTTTAAAAAAACAATCATTAAAGATAGAAATTTAAAAGGTTTTTTTTTTTAGAAATTCCTTTAAAATTCTTTTTAAAATGAAAATGATCAAAGAAAAGAAAGGATTCCGACCGATTTATTTCCAGTCTGTTTTAAAGCATTCATTCCATTTATTAATTTATTCTCTTTTTTTTGCATATTTCCACCAATTTTTTAGCGATTAGTTTAATAATATTAATAGTAATAATAATAGTAATAATAATAATAATAGATAATAATTTAATAATTCGATAATTAATAATAATAATTCGAAAATTAAACTCGAAAAATTCAAAGAAAGTTCCAATATTGAAAAATTTGATTCAACGAGCGAGTGCTTCGCGCTTGCTTTTGAGGTATTTTAGAAGATTTTCGAAATTATTTTTTTTCAAAATAAATCGTTTACAATCATAAATTTAGCTGCCAGTTGAACGGTCGATTAATTTTCAATGCAAACAGATTTCAGTTGAATTTATTTTTAACTTTTTAATTTAAAAATTGAAACGAATTAAAATGTGAATCCATTTTGATTCCAAATTTTATAATCAATTAAATCAGATTTTTGCATTCTTATTGATTTGCAATAGAAATAAAAATAATAATTAGTAAAACTTATAAATAAATATAAATAAGTAAATTTATTATCGAACAAAATTTATTCATTACATATTTCAATATTTTTTAAATTATATTATTATAATATTTTTATAATATTTTATTTAATTCATATATTATATTATTATTAAAACACTTATAATTCTCTATTTAAATTATTATAATTTATAATAATTTGTAAAGTAATCCCTAAACCCTAAAGATATTTAAATAAATGCACGCATGCGTTGCGTGGGCTATCTTGCATGGGTTATCTATGGGCGAACTGGAGGGAATTTCGGTTTATGGTTCGTGAAGATCGACTTCTTTTCGAAAGCAAATTTTTAATTGTATACTATCATATAATATATAATTATCTATAAAACACCAAACAGTTGCTGAATGATTTTATGATTTTCCATATTTCATCGTTTATTGTCGTTTTATACAAATTTTACTTGAAGAAAGATTAATTTATTTGTTGTGATTTTATTTTATTTTGCTATTGGCCTCGTAATAATCGTTTATTTCTTGCTTTTAGCCCACTTTCGTGAATTCGCTTACTTATTAGTGCCCAATATCAGCTTCTGTGATCCCTCTTGAGACTTGCTCGATTCCCTTCTCATCGCCTGCACAACCTCATGAAAGGTCGCCTTATAAAGTAGGCCAACAAATAGTCACCATCGGGCTTCCAATCTTTCATTCTTTGGTTTAGTTATTGAATTATTTCGCGTTGACCTTGCAAACTATTGGTATTGGTGTAGTAGAAAAAAATGACAGAAGAAAAACCATAAAAATTTTCTAATAATAATTATGGTGGAGATGATCATTCACCAAACAAAGATAATTGTAAATATTCGCTATTATTTAGAAAGCAGATTTATTCGCCATAAAATTGGTTAGAGGTCAACGGTGAAGCCAACGATAGATGCGATAAACACTTAGCAACTGTTTTTAAGCTATAACGCAATATGCTAGGCTTAGTTTATGCTTCGACGATTATTGCAGTGTATTCGTTCTAGAAAATGCCAATGTCACATATCGTATCGCAAGCCTTGTGATTTGAATAGAAATTCACTGGTAGTCTGGCGGATTTGGCATCGAATGGCTCAGTGGTTGCTAAATTCGGAGCCACCATGCTGGCGTTCCATTCCTCGTTGGGATAAAAAACTCGAGTGACGCTAGCTGTTCACATCTACTTCTATCCTCAATGCGTCACATCTTTTTTTCTAAAAGCGCGTTCCATTAGGCTCGTTTCACTTGCTTATCAGATTATCAGATTAGACGAATTTCGTTCAGTGAATCAATTAGCGATAGAGATAAATGCAAGCCGCTGGCATCGTCCGGATTTTGCTTCTGCAGAACTTGGAACCACAGCCCTGGCGCTCCGTTAAATGATGAAAGCAACGATTATTAATGAGGCAGTTATATTCCGATTTGTAAACGAATAAAAATTTTGATTTCATGAATTATGATGCTAAATAAAGATTGGCTTTCCAGAACGTCTGATTTTCTCCAAGCAAAACAATATTTTTTTTTTAGATTCCTTAGATTCTTTTGATTGAAAATGTTAGAGAAAATCATTTTCTTTCTATTTTTCCACTTTTTTCCCAGTCGATTTTTTTTTCTTCTCGTCAAACATATATTCGCTCTATTTTATTGAAAATATATTAAAAAACCTCTTTTTTCCAATTATACGTAAAAAATATTTATAAAATTCAATTCTTAATATTTAATAATTTAAATTCAGATTTTATGTTTCTTATTTATTTTTTGAGGAATTAAGTAAAGAAAGTCTTTTATTCTTGGAATTTTTTCAATGAATGAAAAATTTTCTCTGAAAAAAAATTAATGGATTTTTAAACGTTGTGGATTTTCTTCGTATTGTGACAAAGAAATATTTATAAAAAATATTTTCTCAAATAAATTGTTTTTTCAATGCAAATGAATGATTGACATTTTGATTTAAGTCTAAAAAGAAAAGAAAAACGAAATTTTTACACAAAATTATATAAAATTATTATCATCCGAGATGCTCTGTAATTTGATATTTGAAAAATTTTGAGATTACCCTTCATTCACTTCTTTCTTTATTTGTAAAAATGCCAACAATTTCTGGTAAGGAAAATTTTGCCCGGAAGTCTCACTTGGCAGTCTCACTTGACAGCTGAGTCGATCAGCGTCATCCTCAACCTAAGATTTTCCCTTTTTCCCTTTCCCTTTTAAGATAGATTTTCCCTTACGGGGACCAGAACCTCAGCATCAGCGCAACCTAAAACGCGTGCTGAAATCCACTAAGTCATTCTACCTTAATTCTCAAATTGCTTCCGCAATATTCAAATTATATTTAATATTTATTATTGCAATAAGAAAATTTCATGCATATCCATAGAATTTTATATGATTGAAAGAAGAACGCTGGGAATTGCGTTAACTTTTGATGGATGCGCAAAACGCTGCGATGCCCCCCTAGAAATAAAGCAGTGCCTGCAGCTTGGATACAAAAAAATGTCTCGTTTTTCCACAGTTCGGCTTTAGTAAATGCCTATAATTGTCCGCAGTTTGGGATGACGCGATTAGCCTATAATAGATAATAGGTATTCGTCGTTTGCCTTCTCAAATTATTGAAACTTTCGATCACTTTTCCACTGATTTTTTTAAAATAGTCTTTCTGCTCGGGAAATTATCAATTATCAACTATAATAATCAATCGATTCTTAGATTCAATCGATTAAATAGAAAATTTTTTATTATTATTTATATTACTACAAAATTGACTGTAAGTTTTATAATAATATAGCAAGTATTTCATTTACAGCAATTGGATCTGCATGAATTCAGTTTTTTTCGTATTTTAATATTTTTAATATTTTAATATTTTTTTTAAAAGATATGGCAACCATTACTGGCAACCAGTAGACTCGCTGCTCTGTCGCTTTGCAGCTTAAGACAAATATACCAGGGAGTCGCTTGGCAGTACAGGTGAGTCGTCAGTATCATCCGGATTTTTGGCATCGCGCTCAGAATTCAGTTACAACCCACTGAGCCATTCTATTCTTTTTTGTTTTTCTCCTATAGGCGATACTGTCGCACTGCAAAGGGTTGTACGTCGGCGGATTCGAACCCAAGCATCGGTCTTTTAGTGGCAATTATCTTATCACCGATGCATCTTGGTTTCCACTATATAAATTGAGCCATTCTTAAAAATCTTAATGTTATCTTGTTTTCGGTATGCGAATTTATATTTATTATTTAATAGTTTGATTAGTTCCACTGACACTCCTACGATTTAACAACTCGTCACCAAAGAAACACTTGAACATAGAAGTTAACGAGCTTCTCCATCGTTTAATTTTCAATGAAAGCTTTACTCGCCTCAAGAGACAATAATCAAGCAATGATCAAGCTCACAATGGCTTAATCATAGTCATTATATCAGCCGATCTACTTATCAATGCCATTATCGTTTATATTACTAAAAAAAAGGGCGATTAGAAAAAAGGAATAAAACGAAATAGAATGATCAATGAAAATTCGATAAAAAATAAAAGTTACTAGGGAAAGGCCACGCTTGTTATCCTCGCTACTCCACCTGCCGTTTTTTCTTTTTTCACTACACTTTTCGCACCTTTCAGCGAAATTATCGTAAATCCTCTCCGCCAGTGTTATTCTGCTTTGCTCTACCACTACCATAGCTTTCTAAGTATTTTCAGAATTACGATTCCTTAATATTCTTAGTTTTTGACCAATTCCTCTAATTTTCAGCGAAATAATTTCGGTATTGCCTTTAGCAGGTGTTTTAGGAATGTAGGGAGAATATAGCGAAATTTGTGAGGTCTGATAGAAATAGAAAAAAGTTCGCATGAATGGCGGACTGCTAGCGCAACTAAGCGATCCTTTGCGGCCATTTGCGGTGATAAATTAATTTCTCCATTTCTAGAATTTAAATTCATTTAATATAAATTGAAATAAATGAAACTTTTATTCTATGGATAAATTTTTTATCATTGCCAATACTGGCTAAACTCGCTCCACTGGCTTGTCACATCGAGCAATATGCCAGGGAGCCCCTTGGCGATAGAAATACAGGTGAGTCGCTAACATCACCCGGATTTTTGGACAGGTTTACTCTTGCGGGGAATCGAACCTCAGCATCTGCGCTCCCAATTGAGCAACAACCAACTGAGCCATATTAGAATAATTAGAACAAATATTATCGATAAATTTTCGAGGAATGACCTTGATTTATAAATTTATTCATTACAGAATGACCTTTTATTTGTCTATTTTTGTCCGTTATTGTTTTTTCATTTTAGCCATAACGCATTATGTGCACTTTTTTTTCCAGTTTCTCAACGTTTAAATTAAATCGAATTTTTATTTATTAAATATACATCGATTTTTTATTTGTTAAATATTATTAATTTAATATTCATTTATTATTAAATATATTATTTAATTTAATAAATAAATAAAGTTAATAAAATAAAATACATTTAAAAAATATAAAAAATATATAATAAAAATATTTAAATATTTAATAAAATATTTAAATTTAGTGCATAATGAATTGGATTTCGGATCGCAAAGGGATTGCAGAATTGCAGAATCGCGCTTTGCCACATTTGTCGTCTTTCTTTACTTCGTTTTTTTGCTTTTTTTTGAATTAACTCGATTTTCGGTGAATTCTCGGTGAATTTGGGTAAATTCCAATGTGTCGTCAAAACCGGTTATGCGTGATCATTGTTACCACAATGCAACATTCTGTTAAGCGCAGTAGGGAACATTATGTGCAATTAATTAATATTTACAAGCATATAAAAATTGGAAATTCTGGAAAAACGAGAAGGGGATGAGCACACTGAAAGACTTCGGCAAAGGATTACTTGTGCGCTTGTGGAAGCCTTTGGAAAGGCCATTTCACTTGCGTCTTTTAATGGACAATAGAAGATGCTAGAAAAAAGATAATTAATTTGCCAAATATTTCAAATGTAATTTATTTTATGCCTAAATGAATTACAATTAAAAAATTTAGTAACGCGTAAATAAATTACAACTTCCATTTTCATTCATATCTAATCCGCAGGTCGACTAAGGCCATTAAAAAAGAGAACGTTTAGGAGAGAAATGAGAGTGGAAGCTTGCTCGACCGCCTGGTCGCTTTATATTCGCCGGAAGGCAATCGCGGAAGAGCGCATCCACCCAGCAGTAAAGGCCCTAATTTTTAGGCTTTCAGGCTCAGTTGGTATTAAAACTTGTTGAAATTTCTTTTTTTTGCCATATACTTCTATTCGATAATTTCTGTTAGTTTAAGAATTATTTGTTGTTGTTATTGCTCTCTTTTAAACGAGTGGCAAATCAATTTATGCGAATTTCAGATTCAATTTCGTTTAAGTGATTTCTTGCGGAACGCCTCAGCCGAATCTTTAGTAGTTACTCGTCTTCTTTTACTTCCACTATCTTTGAGTGTTTGTGTGCAGACATGTGTGCACGCTCTTTGCTTTTTCGCAGCCCTAATAGCCCTCACCCCGTTACTGGTTTGACTCGCTCCGCTGGCTTATCTATCGCATTAGACAATCTTCCGGACAGGTTCTGTCCTCCTGCGCTGACACTGACTCTTCGAATCAACCCACTGAGCCCTCTATGCTCCTCTATGCTCCTCGTCAAAAAACTTTAAACAAACAATGTGCATGTACATGTACATATATATGGTGAGTGTGTATGTGTATGTGTATGTGTGCTTTTGTTTAAATATATATATTTATATGTTGTGCATGTGTGTGTATGTGTATGTGTTTATGTTGTATTTATATATTGTTATATGCATGTTGTATTTATGTGTGTAAGTATATATGTATGTGTACATATGTTGAATGTGTGGATTTATGTGTACATAAGTTTGATGTGTGAATGTGTATAAATATATGTGTAGTTTCACATTAGACTATAGATTATTTAGTTAAAAATTATTTTATCAGTTTGCTTCGAAATTCCTTCGACTTAACATAAGTGATTAACACTAGTGATTAGCATTTGTATCACATAAGTTGGTTGTTCATTGTTTTGACTTTTTCACTTCATTTTATGATTGTTTTTATCAAATATTTTTATTTAACCCCCTTTTTTTAAAATCGAATTTTTATATTTTAGTGCTTTATCAGTAAGGATTAACGGTGATAGGAATAGCGGTGATAGCAACGATATTGCATCGTTTTTTTTGCATTATAAAATGATTATAGGGAGAATTGTTTGCAAGGAAATGATATAACCTTCTTTTTACGGTACTTTGATTAACATTTGTCAACTGTTTGCTCGTCTGCCGTGAACAATTTTTATATATCTTTATTATATATATATAAATTTAATGTAATAGTAGTAGATTCGTTTACGTTTTACAACATTTGTTAATCGTAGTTTAGTTTACTTCAAAAATTTCTTCGTTTTTCATCGAATTTTTATTCGCTTTTTTTAACTAAAATATCTAAAATAATTTAAATATTTTAATGAAATATTGAAAGTAAATTATTTTTATTATTAAGAAAATTATTTATATAATATTTGAAGTATAAAAATATATATATTTGGAATGGATATATCGATAAATTTCTAAAAAATTTCGAAGAAAAATTGCTGAATTGATTAATTTTTAAGTCGTTCTGGCGACCCATCTATATTTCTATTTGCATTGGTTTCCTAGCAAAATTTCATAAACCATCGGAGGAAACCCAAATAAAAATGCATTAAATCCTGTAGTGAAATAAGATTATCTCCGAGATAATCTTCAGATTTTCGATTTTTATGAAAATATTTGCCTATATAGACGAAGTATTTTGAAAATAATGTTTTAAAATTGTTCAGTAGCATTAGTTCTCCGTATAGCTCTCACCATATTTCATTTGCTTGACACTGCTAACTATGCGAAGAGAGAAGAAAGTTCTCCGAGTGCTTCTCTCGTTCCGACGACCCATTTCAAAATGTTTAACCTTTATTAAATTCCTCCAAAATACAAATAATAATTATAAGCGTTAATGAATGAATACAAAAAAATAGTTTATTTATAATAGATTTTTAAAAGAAATATTTTAAAAATTTTATTTTATTTTTAAATTTAAAATTGAAATTCTCAAAATTAAGTAAAAATTTTAATTAAAAATTAAAAATGACAATTTTCATTTTTTTTTTGTTCATTTCGACCACTTTTGTTTTTCGCATTATTGTTCATTATTGTTTTTATCATAAATAAATTATCAATTATTAAAAAATAAATATTTTGAATTGATGATGAGATAAAAAAATAAAAATCTCAACTTCAGAAGAGAACAAAAATAAATTTTTCATTTATCACATAAAAATTACAAGAGAAAACTAAGAAAGATCAATGACGGTTCGTCACGAGTAAAAGCTGTGATTGATGAACGAATGATATGATATGATATGAATCGGTTCGTTAGTCGATTCCTCTACGAAATATTGATAGAAATTTGCGAAAAAAAAAGAATGATTCGAGTAAAATTGGTTATCAATTGCTTTCGTGTGAAAATCTATTTTTCCATTTCAACCTAAAAATAATAAATAGATATTGCAATAATGGAACAGAGTAGTTCAGCGGAATGTTGCTATCAGTTTGAGGCTAATGCTCTATTCCCAGCGAGAGTAAATCTGTCTGTCTAAAAATCCATGCGATGCATATCCGTTCTATCTGATCTAATGACTCTCTGGAAAATTTATCTAATCGAAACCAGCGTTGTCTACCTCGAACTAGTGAGTGCTCTTAGAATGTTATGTCTGTGAGTTATCGCAAAGAATATTTTATTTTGTTGGAAATAGTAGTTCATAATGGCCGAATCACAACAGCACCTATCATCTTATTTCCATGATTTTTGCTCATCGAGTTGTTTTGAATTTTTTCGGGAATTATACAAAAATATGAAAAAGTATAGCGCGTTACACTTCGAGGTGATACAATTAGCAATAACTATATTTATAGACAAATTAATGGATTAAAAATCAAAGATATTTATTATAGATTATCAGTTAATAGAAAAGATATTATGATAACGAAAATGTTAAATAATTATAAATTTTTAAGTGATTTAAATATCTTTTTTCGAAATTTCGAGTATTTAAATATTAGAAAATATTGATGCATTCAACGAAGGCTTAATATTTTAATTCTCGATTCATTTATTTTAATTTAAAATAATTTCCAAATTAAACGAAGTGAATATATTGAATGCATAAAAAATATGGCAGACTGGCGGCGGTTATGCCCTGCACAGCCAGAAGCGAGGCCTGCGAGTGCCGCACGGGCGAGTGCTATTCGAGCGACAGCGTTTCACTTCTTCCTTTTCCCATTCGAGGAAAGTCCAAGCATTTTTTCAAAAAAGCGCATAACTTTCGGAAATTTTATGCTACCGTAATATTTTTTTAAGATGATAAATATGATATTTATTCAAAAAGTGAGTATCTTAAAATTATATTAGATAGAAAAATATTCCAGTTTTATAATAATTTTATACCTTTAAAAACTATTTAATAGTTTTTATCATTCATATTGTTATCACTGTTCTCAACGTAATCACTGTGATATTTGTAAATTTATCACAAATTCGATTCGATTATCATTAGCTTTGCCTTCTTTACATATTGATTGATTATTTTTTTCAGTAGTAATGCATTTTTTATTTCTTATGTTTTTTAAATTTTTCAAACTTTTTTTAAAATAAAGCTTTAAGTTCTCATCAGAATGTTGCTGCATCATTTATTGTTACCACCGTATTTCATTATGACATTTTTCATACAAAATTTATGAGACTAGAAAGAAGTAAAAATTTTAAATATATATAAATGAGATTATCTTTGAAAAATTTCCATCTAAATGATTTATTGCAATTATGGCGATAATTAACGTTTAAAATTCGTAAAATTGTTTCATTTTCAAAGAAAAATAATTTTCATTTTTTCAAAAAAATTTTTTTTTCCACATTGAATATTATTTCAATTTAAATTTAAATTAAAAAAATTATTTTTTTCAAAATTTGTTGCAATTATGACTATAATTAATTTATAGTACTTTTTTTTTATTCGATAATTTTTTTTAAATTTTTGATTAATTTCTTTAAATTGCGAAAAAAAAAACAAAAATTATTATGATTTTATAAAATGTATTTAGCACATTCGTCACTTTTATTTTCCTGCAATTATTTACTTACTTATAAATATGAAAAGAAAAGGCGCAGCCAAATCGTGAAATCCGAGTTGCAGTCCTCCTCCCAGGCTCTTAGTTGCAACTCTTTGGTACTCTTCTTTACTCGCTGCTCTTTTGTCGAACCTCGAACCCCGAACTCGTTGCTCATTTCCCTTTCGACTTTACTATTATTATTACAATATTTCACTATTACAACACTATTCTTTTACCATAGACCATTAGTATCGCTCTCAATCCCTTCAAATCTATCCCTTTGTGCTAACTGGAACTCAGACTGTACTGCAGTCCATTATGCGCTGCTAAGGCGTCAGATTCGGGCATAGCATGTCTAAATCTGCTTTTTTGCCATAACTCTTTAACCTCTTGCTGTTTTAAAGCGATATAAAGGGTCTCTTAAGGCGTCCCTCCAGGTCGAGTTATGCTTTATCTAAAGTGAATATCTGAAACTACGCTGTGCTGCTTACCTTGCGAATTAGAAATAAAAACATTTTCTCTTTGAGGGATTAAGAGAGGGATTATAATTTCGATGATCCATGAGACCCAAATTCGCTATTTTTGCATGTGTCATGTTCGCTTTAAATTCATTTATTGCATCGCCATATGGTAATTATGAGATTAGCGGAGAGTATCAATAATTTATTAAATTTGAAGGGATTTATTTACAATTAAGCTAATTGACCTACATTTACAGTATTCATTGCCTTCAAAATAATAAGTCCTCCAAATTTTTTTGAAATCATTTTTGGGCGATTTTTGATAAAACAGTCAGCGTTTAATCACTTTGGGTTAGGCTAGCACGACTGGCCTTTACTACGATGCGAAGTTTTCGCTTCGCTAACATCTAGCGATAGGAGCATCTGGATTTGTTAATAACAGGTTTGAACCTGTTGAAAATGTAGTCCGAATCTCGAAGCGCAATGGAGTAGTATGAGCAACATTGCTTGATTATCACTTGTTTATCCCGAGAACTTTTGCTTATTACTTATTAAATATCTAAAATGCAAAAAAAAGAAAAACGAAAATTTGTTCTCCTTTTCATTTTCCCTAAAACCTGTTACGCCTTATAAAAACCTTCCCAACAATACCAAATACTCGTTAAGCCCTTCTATTCTCCTGCTACAATTAATTACTAAATGAATTTAAAGTTCCCTTCTGGCTGTCCAGGCTCATTTGCAGGCCTTAACACAATCCACATCCACTGTGCTTCTTAATGCCCTGTCACTGCAGTTGCTAGCATATCGAAGGAATATGTTTGATTTTTAACTAGTTTATTTGCGAATTTCAAGAATAAAGTCTTGTCGATAAAGGCTTTATTCCCAATTTCAACGTTTATTTGTTGTGAAGAGATATACCGGAAATACCGGAAATTTCTTCTCAACGCACCACTGTAAAAGTCCGTTGTACTTTTTTGATGAGGCTGTGATCAAATAGGCTTAGAAATTGAGGCCAAGCTGCAGGAAATCTTCGATTTTTATAGATATTATGGGAACTGGAAATATAACTGGTGGAAATACAACTGGAGTTAAGGAAGGTAGAGGGTAAGTGTAACAGCAGTGTAATAAAATCGAAAATGCATTAAGCAAGACGAGTTTTGAGAATATGTGAAGGGATATACCGGAAGGCGATTGTGTTGGAAGGATCCCTGTTAGTCTTCTGTATAACTATTCGTATGTAATCGGCTTATACTGCTTAGTTTATTTATAAATTTTTTCTGGTTGATTTATTCCAAAAAATTTAACACGGAATGGCGTGATTTTCAACTTCTTATACTTTATGAGCAAAAAACGGGGAGATGGAGCGACAGCGCCAGCTCGTCGACGATACCACCTAAACAAAGAACATTGAAAAATTGCTTCATGAAATTCAAGTCTAAAAGGGAGACCTCAAAACTTCATGAATGAAATCTTCAAGGAAATGATAAAGACTTGATTGCATGAAGGTATGAATAGCACCAAGGAGTCCACTGAGGATGGAAGTAGATGTGAGTCGCCAGTGTCATTCGAATTTTCCAACAAGTTTGTCTCCAACGAGGAATAGAACAATAAGTATTAGGTGATATCCTATGTGATATGTATAGTGGAAGAGTAGAAAATTGAACGAATGGGTGTCACCACGAATTGAGTGAACATCAATAAGAAGCGTTCGAAGATGCAAAGACAAAAACAATCCTTTTGTTGTTAGAACGACAAAATAGTCGAATAAAAATTAATTCGCTTGGCAACCTTGGCAACTTTGAAGAAGATTGCTCACTGTTTAGTGGTTTGTTGTGGAACTGATACACTGTAGCTTCTTCAAACGTGGTGCAACGATTCGAGTTGTACAACAGAGCAAAGAACTGGAAATGTTCGCTAAGAATTAAGAACATAGCAGCCAATAGTTCCATCATTCGTAAGTAATAAGCCAACTGCTCGAAAATCTGACCGCTTAGAGAATAAATGAAGAATAATCTTTCTTTACGCACCAAATTCCTCAACTCCTCAGTCTTCCATTTCTTCTGCTTTCTCAATAATTCTATTATGCGAAGAATTTCGTTAAGGACGCGACTTTGTCAGGAGAATCTCGAGAACGCACTTCACAGTTCATTAGTTCCTGAAGTTCGGGTTTTTAAGCAAATGGAACGAAATGCATGCATTTGCATCATCCATTTTATAAATTCTTTTACAAATATAAATATAAAATAGGAAATCGAAGGAAAAAAAAAGAGAAACTGCTTCCATTCTCGATGAATTCGTATTTTCCGGTTTTTAACCAAAATTATAAATTTCTTTGCGAATAAATTCGTTTTATTCTCAATTGTATATTACTATTACAAATTATTTTTAATCATTTCTGTTTTATTTATTATTTAATTTAACTTAATTTAAATTAAATTTTTTGTTTAAATTTATTTAAACTAAATTTAATTAAAATATTTTTATAATTAAATTATAACATTTAAATAACATTTTAAAAAATAAAAAAATTACGGGATAAAAACAATAATAAATAAATAAAAATAATAATGACTAAAGTAATGACTAAAGTAATAATAATAAAATGATAATGATAAATAAAAGATAAAATAATATTTAAAATAAAATAGAAAATTGTTTCAATAAGATATAATGAATGAATATTCAAAAATAAAATTTAAAAATTCGTTTAATTAGATTTTTTATTATTTATTAATTCTTTGAAAATAAAATTTAGAAAGTTATTTATAGGTTATTTCCATTTTTTAGTTTATAAATCATTCAAAAATAAATTTTGGAAATAATTGAAATTAAAAATTTGTTATTTTATTATTTATTAATATAATTTTAATCTAATATAATTTTAATATCAATTAATATAATTTTAATTAATATAATTTTAAATAGGTTTTACATAATATATTTAATATATATATTTTATATATATTTTTATATAATATATTTTTTATTACTTATTAAATATAATTATATAGTTTTAAAAAAATCGATCAAAGAATTCAATTTTAATGTTTTGAACTATTTTTTCCTCGAATTTTTAAAAATATTTAATAGAATTAAAAATAAAAATATATTTTGGTACGGTACTCTTCATGAATCCCGTATTATTTTCATCATTTGTACTGGGGCAGCAGTCAAATTTCCTTTGGCAAAACTCCATGATTCAAATAGATTATATACGAACAAAAAGTTTCAAACAGTCTAAGTACCAAGAGAAAGGAACTCTTCAAGATTTTTTGGTTGCAAAAGTTGTAATCGAAGAACGCGCTGAGACCTCAAAAGTCATTCAAATTATTGCTTAAATTATTGCAGTAGATTTCGCGAAGGATCGAAGGGAGTCGAAGAAGGCTTAGTTTGAGCTAAATTTGAGTTGGAGTCGCGACGAGCTCAGCTACGACGGTGCACGTTCCGAGTCTGGAATTTCAAGCTCAACGTCAAGTTGTTCATTTGAAATTTAGCCGTTCGGACTTATTTGCTCTCGTAAATAATGCTAATAGGTTCAGGTTCGTATAATCTTTTTTTATATTCCGTTCGTTGTTATTTGCGTGAATGGATGACGTGACGTGATATATGGGACGTGATTTGACAATTATTGGTGTCTTTCTTCTCACCATTACTCGTTAGGGTGGCTCGAGTGACTTGAAGGATAAGATTGCCTCCAAGCTGTTCCACCCGATGCCGTTGATGATAAGGGCCATTCATTTCTCCGTCGTCTACGTCCGTACATCGCTGGTCCACCTATACGTTCAAAATCTTTCCAGACTGTGTGGTTGATCCACTTCGCTTTTGAAGCCATCCATCACAGAAATATATGTCAACTGCTGGACAACGAAGAACGTATCCTAGCAAATAAAGGCGGTGCTATTTGATTGTTAATGGAGTTGGTGTTTGAGGAAAGGTGGATGCGATCATGTGAGATTTTATCCATTCGACGAAATGTCCTCAGATATAAATTGCCGAAGGAAAACGAAGAAAATATCCTCCACTCTCATCGGCCACGTCTCGCATCCATCGCAAAATCGAGCGAATTGCACCTATATAGACGTTGTCTTTCATTTTTTTGGTAATTTTTTCGTCTGCGGGGATTCCGTGAAGGTTTCGTCAACCCGAAGAACCCATTTCAAACTATCTATCCAAGCAATTTCATCTTTTACTTGACAATTTGAGATTAGAGTGGATCCAAGATATTTGAAGTTTGGCAGTCTCTCAGGCAGTGATAAATTGATAAAAATAGATGTTCCGATTCTAAATGTTTTCTTTATATTCACATTGATCGTGAACTCGAGTTTCGTTGCAGCTGTCGACACATTGTTTAACATTATTTGTATTTCGTCATAAATTTTGGAGCTCTATAATTTGATTCGTTATTGAATTTTGGATGATGTGCGATCCAGTTTTTTAATTTAATATATTATTAAATTATTAAAAAACATTAAAAATTTTAAATTTCATTATCTTTGACAATTTTTTTGTTAATTTTTACTTTTTATTGTCAAATAAAGCGATTTATTTTAAAGCTATTTTGATTTAAGAGATCTGGCACAATGAGTGTTGAAGTGATAAAATTAGGTGTTTTAATTAATTTTAAACTGTAAAATTATTAAAATTAATTAATTAAAATTAATATTTTTAAAAGTTAGTGAAGAAAATTTAAAATTTTTTAAAGAATTTAAAGAAATTTTAAATTTTCAACATAATATATTCTTTAGAATATATTACGTTCTTTAAAAAAAAATTTTAAATTAGATTTTTCCTCTCAATTATTTAAAATTTTTAATTAATTAATTATTAATTAATTATTTTGCTCTATAGCTTTATTTATTTTCATTTTTTTCTAAATTTTATTTTATTTTTTATTTTTATTTAATTTTATTAATTTAAGTTTTTTTCATAAAATTTTGTCGTTTTTTTTAAAATGAGTTTTTGAATTTTTCAACAGTTTGAAAATAGTGAAAGAAAAATAATATCAATAAGTTATATTTCAGGTGTGTGAACTAAACGAATAAAATGGTTAATGATGAAATAAGTAAATCACAAGAGACACTTACATTTAATGTTAGTTGTTTTTTTGTTGAAAAATATTTTTTAAAATTTTTCTGTCGAATTAGGGATGTCGTCATGTTGCAGTGCTTGGACCCAATTTTGGGACCCATGCAGTCTCGAAGGAAGAATTGAAGGCTAATAGCCATCCTAGCATTATTTTTGTTTTGATGACGGGGTTTACTCCTTGTTAAGCTAAAAGTGATGATCGTGTTTCGTAATGACGAAAATTATGAATTTTATAAAATAAATAATTTAAGTCAATAAATTAATAAACAATTAAATCTTTTTTTAGATTGAATTCTTAAATTTTTGATTCTTTCTTAACGTTATTATTAATTTTTATTTTATTTTATTATATTAAGTTATTTTTCTATAATTTAATTTATAAAAAAATTTAATTTTAAATAATGTAATTCGATGAATGAACAAAGTTGGAAATAAGAATAAAGTTGAATAAACGAATAATTTCGCAAAAAATGGTTCTCAGACCATTTATCAATTTTTCGCAATGAAAATTATTTGATGGAATTATTGATAATTTAGGGTTTATCGCAGGAAAGTCAAGATCGTTCGACGCATTCGATGAATGATGACGGTTTAGAAAATAATGTAGCATCAGGAAACGATTCTGGGCATGCGAGCAATTCGAATTTCTCGTCGCCGGTATCGCCGTTAACACCAGACGGAGAGCGAGCATCTTCTCCAGGTGCTTTCATTATTATTGGTTTTTTCCTTTAAATGTATAAATATTATAAATTTTATAAAAATATGAAAAATTTATTTAATTTCATTTAATTTTTTGATTTTTAGTTGAAAAATCCGTCGTTGATGAAACAGCATCTTGTTTAAATGATTCATCATTTCATGTTCGTATAGTAGCACCAGGCTGTGAACCTTTTGATTTGCAAGTTGGTTTGATTTTTTTAACATTCATTTATTGTCTTGTCTTGAAATTTACTCATTTTGATTAAACATAACAAGATGAGGTGCTACGACTTTTATTTATGTTTCTCATTGTGTTTTTTTATTATTGAAAAAGTTCTCAATTCATTCTCAATATATTCATTCTTTTTACAAAAAAATTTGATAAATCTTAAGGTGAACGCTGGCGAATTAGTTCAAGAAATCCATCAAATATTACTTGAGCGTGAATCGACCTGTCATCGTACATGTTTCAGTTTACAACTTGATGGCGTTTCGTTAGATAGTTTTACGGAATTAAAAAATATTGCGGAATTAAAAGATGGTTGCGTGCTAAAAGTTGTCGAAGGTAATGAGTTTGTGTAATTGGTAATTAGTGTTACTTAACAAAAATTGATATTGAAAAAAAAATTTTTATAATTTTCCCATCAATCATTAATTTTTTTGAAGTTTCTTTTGATCCTTCTACTTCTTGAAGGCAATACCAAATAATAATTTAATAAAATAATTTAAAATAATAAAATAATTTTCTGTGATATTGCGTTTAAAAAATTTGGAATAAATGTGATTTACTTATACTTTTGCTTCATATAGAACCATATACTTTGCGTGAAGCTAGAATACACCTTCGTCATGTTCGAGAACTAATTCGAGGTGGTGAAACGGTCGATGCAGTGAATGGTATTGATGGAGCTTCACTTTCTTATTTGGTCACTATGTTAATTGATCGAAAGAAAGCTTTTGACAAGTTGGTTTAACATCGATGCTAATATTTTCAATAATTTTATGCTTAATAATTATTGGTCGTTATTTTATGGCCAAATAAGGCAGAGGTAAATTTGATAAATGTGAACATGGCAATAGAATTTTTTAGGTCTGTGGTATGTTCACCTCCAGAATATATTATGCCTGGCTATAAGGAACGCCCTTTGGTACCACTCTTACCAGTTAATAAAGATGCAATATCTGCTGTGAAAAATATTGCAATTTCATCATATAATCCTCCGTTAGGACCTCGTAAGATAAAGGCTCGTTTTTTTGCAATTTATTTTGCATTGATAGACTTTCAATTTGCAGATTTATATGATAATAAATTATGTTTAAGGGTGATATATTGTATTTGACAGTTGATACCCTAGAGGGACGTCGCTATCATATAACTTGTTGTACGAAGGGTTTTTATGTGAATGCAACTGCTGAAGGTATTTTCCGCCCAGCACCTTCACAATCACATAAAACTATATATCATTCGCTTGTGGATCTTCTTTCATCGATAAGTGCTCAATTTAAAAAGGCTATAACTGTATTATTAAAAAGACGTGCCGAGAAGCAAATTTTGGAAAGGTTACCTACACCCTATCAGGTTAGTAAAAAATAAATTTTTTATATTCAATTTTGGCATTTCTTCATCTTAAATTTGTGATATTTAACAATTTAATAATTATCACGACTTATTCGAATTGAAGCCATATTTTTTTTCATAGAATTAGAAAGGAATAAAATGAGATGAATAATGACATTTTTTTAGGTAGTAAGCTGGGTAACACCTTCGTTTGAACAGACAGAAGATGATATTCGTGCCGAGGATTGTACTCAGCCACATCGTATTGGCTTAGAGGACCATATACCCGGCCAGAATCGTGACTGGAATGAAGAACTACAAACAACGCGTGAATTACCGCGTGAAACAGTTACAGAAAAAATTATTCGGGAGCGCGCCATATTTAAAATACATAGCGATTTTGTTTTTGCAGCCATAAAGGTTTTCTTTCTTTCAGTATGTAGAGTAAGGTTTTTTTTTTCATTCCAGACGCGTTATATTTCTTCATAAAAAATTTGAATCCAGTTTAGTAGAATTTATTAATATTTAGAAAAAAAAATTTTAGGGTGCAATTGCCGTTATCGATGGCAATGTGATTCCTCTTAATCCATCTGAAGAGCCAAGAACTCGTATGTACATTTGGAACAATATTTTCTTTTCTCTCGGTTTTGATGTAAAAGATTACTATAAGGTTCCTTTTTATAAGGAATTTTTTAATTGTAGAATTTTATTTGTGCTTTTCCTTAATTTCAAAAAAAAAGTATATAGGAATCGGGTGGCGATGCCGCAGCTCATGCAGCTACTTCTAATGATCTGCAAGGTGTTCATGCTTATGCACAACTTGATAATCCCAAATTATTTACCGTTGGCATGGTGATCATTGATTATAAAGGGTACAGGTGAATATTATCATATTAAATGATTCTTTATCGTTTTAATCAACAATGTTGATCGGACTTGTTTGTTTTTACTTCGGGTTTGGATTTGGATTCTTAATAAATTTTCCTTTTTCTTGGTGTTGTTAATGTGATTAAAATATGGAGACAGATGTCCAGAATTTTAGAAATTTACAAATTTACAAATTTTTTGCAAATTTTTGATGAGAATTTCTGCTTTTTTTGATTCAAAAGATTCTTTTCTTTAGAGTAACTGCTCAAACAATTATCCCTGGGATTTTGGAAAGAGAACAAGAGCAGAGTGTTGTTTATGGTTCTATCGATTTCGGTAAAACAGTTGTTACCTCAGAGGTATTGCCTTCCATTTGAATGGTTTCATATTTTTTAATTTCCAAACAATTTTTTAAAATGTTAATTTCTTTGTAATATTGTAAATTCGTTTATAAAATCAATATTTTTTTCATTCATCTTTTTTTTCATAGAAATACCAGGAACTTCTGGAAAAACCAGCCGAACAGTTGAAAATATTGCCGCACAATGTTAAAAATGGTAAAGAAGATGATAAAATTCTCAGATTATTTTCTTCAATCGAAACTAAGGTAGAGAGATAATAAAGTTTCCATTTTTGAAATGAAATTTTGACGAATTTGGTCGAATTTTTTCAGAAAATCATTTCTCAGAAAATCATTTCAAAATAGAATTTTTTTCTAATCTTATAGGGGATCATTGGTAATGATTCAAGGCATTACATCTTGGATTTATTGCGAACTTTTCCGCCTGATGTCAACTACCTTGAAGGAGTTCAAGTTACCGATATTTGCAAAAACAGTGGTTTTCCACGGCAGTTTCCCCATAAACTTGCGTCTTTGAGACAAGAACTTGTTGATGCCTTCGTAGAGTTTGTAATTTGCATCTCTTCTTTTTATTTAAAATATTTTTATGGAAAACTGTTAGAAAGATTTATTTTTTGAGCTAGTAAATTATTAAAATTCAGGCCAGCAATCTATTATTATATTCCCTTAATATTTCGAATCTTATTTTCATACTCGCAAATCCCATTATTTTTCTTTTAACATTCATTTTTATCCTTTCGTACTTCCATTATATCTCCCATTCATTAACTTTTGTAATTGTAAAATAGGTGCGATTAAAGAAAATTGCGAATCTTGGGAATTTAGGGAAAATGATAAATAATATTAAGGGACCATAATTGAAACTGAGTCATTAGGTAAATTTTTTGGATAATTACAAAAAAATACAAGTAATCAGAGAGTGATTAATTCTGAATTAGTGGCATTTTGGAAGCTTTTGAACAAAATATGACAAATTTTGAGGAGTATTGAAGGATTTCGATTTGTTGGTTCTAATTTTTCATTCTACGATTTTTTAGGCATTACTAACCATAGCTAAATAATTTTTTTGTGTGAATATAATCTTATTAATAATATAATTTTATTTTATGAAAATATTTTTTAAATACCACATTTTTCTTTTTTCAGATATCGTTACTTAATGTTTATTCGAATAGCAGCGTATCAAATTCAGCGAATGCGAATTAATTTATCAGGAGAGAGCAGCGGCAGTATCACAGAAAATTCGTTTGAAATTCAACAGAAGTCTGAAAATAGTGAAGAAAAAAATGAGATTGCTATTGATCAGCTCAAAGTATTTTTAATAATAATATTTAAAAAATTAAATAATAATAAATAATGATAACTATTATAAATGGATTTTTTACTTCCATAGGGAAAAAACATAATTTATTCGAAACCACGCTTTAATTTCCATTTTCCATTTAAAAATTATTATGTTCATTATTCGAATTCGATTTAGTAATTAGTTCTAAAAATTGTATTTTTTTTACAACGCTATTCCGTTTTTTTACTTAAAAATGTTTTTAAGAGTGAAACGGTTGATGGAAAACGGCAGGATGACTTATTGCTTCTTGAAACAGAAATTGCTAAGAAGATTTTCGATGAAACGATTGAAGAAGAAGTTATTGATAGTCGACTAGATAAAAATATTTCTAAGCAGGTTGAAAATTCATATTCGAAATAATTATTTATATATGTTTCTTTTGTTTTTTACGAAAAGTAAATCTATTTTTAATTCTGAAATAAATCTGTTTTTGTTAAGATTATATCGAAAGCAGCTCAAGACGTGGGTTCGGTTTGTTCAGATGCTTTTGAAATTCGTTTTAACCCTGACTGTTTCTGTTCAACTGTCAAGCATGCTGATAACGAAGATCTTGCTAAGCAGAGACTTCTGGTAGCAGAAGCGGCAGAATTTTTGATCGTCCATGTAATATACTTTGAATTTTTGTTTTTTTCTTGGTTTTCTTTAATACTTTATTTATAGTTAATTATTTTATAATTATAGTTTATTTATATAGTTCTAAAAATTGTATTTTTTTTTACAATGGTATTCCTTTCTTTCACTTAAAAATGTTTTTAAGAGTGAGACGATTGATTAAACGTTTATAATCGTTATAATCGGTTTTTATAAAAATCCTATTCAAATTTCAGAATAGATACTTAATTTTGTTGCAATTATCGATCATTTTAGCAACTGCCGAATTTCGTTCGCGATTGCCTTCAGCACGCAGTTTTGCCCATAGATGGAATTTCACTTATTGGTGCTCTCCACGACCGTGGTATAAATGTCCGTTATCTCGGCAGGCTTGTAAATTATGTTCAGGATGTCGAACAGTTAGCTTATCTAAAGGTTTTCATTAATTACTTTTGATTACTTAAAATTATTGCTTGAATTAATTTTTTAATGTCTACTATAGATAATTTCATATTTAGTACGCTTTGATTATGTAGAGCATAATTCTGCTTATTCAAGAAGATGATATTACTGTTCTTAATACTCAAATTGAAACCAGGCCGTTGAGTTGAATCTCAAATCTCAAATTTTTCCCTAAATTAAGATATCTAGGTCAAATTTGCGCGAGTGTTTTTTGCATTTGTTTGATTTTTAAATATTATATATTCTTATATAATATATTATTATTATATTATATTATTGTATATTATATTATTTTATATTATATTATTATATATTATTATATATTATTTTTATATATTTATATTATAATTTATTATTTTTATATATTATATTATTTTTATATTTTTATATATTTATATTTATAAAGTTTTTATGCATTTTTGTTAAAATAAATTTTTATTTTTCACTTTTTTGTAAGTTTTTTCAACTTATTTATTTCAGGTTATTTGTATGATCGAATTGATTTGTCGAAGTGCGAAGCATATTTACCGTGGTTACTTGCAACCAGTAACACCTTGCAGCATTGCAGCTGCAGTCGCTCATTTTTTAAACTGCTTGTTGAGTTCAACTACAAATTCTGTGCTTAGTAATGATGAGGTAAAATTTAATTTTTTATTTTTTACTCAAATTTTTTTTTTATAAATATTTGTTCAGGATTTCATAATTAATATCAAAAATTATGAAGTGATTTTGTGTTTGCGTATTATTAATAATTTTTATTAGTAACATTGATGATTTTTTCCTGATCAGTAATGGAAAATTTAGACAAATAGTACTTTCAATGGTTCAAAACGGACGAAAGGTGCACGGCGAAGAAAGCAATCCAATGGGCATATTAAAGGCTGCAATCTTTGGGCGAATATGTCATCAAAAATTTTATGGGAGAACTTACTTAATGAATTTTGTTCCTATTATGCTTTTGCTATTAACTGCCAGAATATTGACGAATTTCTTAGGCAAAACAATCTTCAGAAGACTTCCATACTTCGTCGATTTGCTCAAATGGTCGGAATACAGGTAAATTTACAATTTTTAAAAATTCTTAAAAATTTGGGGATTTTTTGACTATGAATCGGTTCGTGAAATTATAGCCTCCAAAGCTTTTTAAATTATATTGCAGTTTAAGGTTAAGGTTATACTTAAATTTTTTTAATTTTTAAGGCTTTTCAAATCTTTATTTTCTTTGAAAACTTGGTTATTGCTTAAAACGTCTTATTTCAGGTATTGCTCAAGGATTATAATTTAGAAAGTGGTAAGAAATCGCCTTTATTTCTTGAAGATGATATTCAAAATATCTATCCAGTATGCAAACATATTGATCCTCGAGCCATTGATGCAAATAATATGTTTATTGCTGGGCAAGCTAAAGTCCAACAAGGTAAAATGAATCTTATTGGTTTCCATTTTTTATCACGTATGTTTTAAAATTTATTCTCATTTGCTTATAGGTGCAATGCGTGTTGGATATGATATGGTTGCTGAATCACTGAATTTAATGAATAATATATACGGGGCAATGCATGTAGAAATGGGGCAGTGTATGCGCTTACTTGCGCGTCTGTCATATATTATGGGTGATCCAGCTGAAGCATTAGCACAACAGCATAAAGCAACATTGATCAGCGAACGTTGCAGTGGTCTAGATAGTGCGATTACAATTACTGAATATGTAAGTTTTTCGTGATTTTTCATGATTTTATTCAATTTTATTTTCATTAAAAAAGTGCATTTTTCATTTATATTTTTTATTTTCTTATAATAAGCCAAGTACTAATTTACTATATTTGTATTTGTGGTTTTATTTCCTGAGGGAATTCATTTATATTCTCTTATTTACTATAGTGAAAATATCGGAAGTCTATATAGTCTCTTTCAATATCGGAAGCATGTTGTTTCTCTTTAATACCTTATCTCTCTGATGTTCTCTTTGCGCTAACCAATTAGAACTTTTTAAGATTTTAGAACTTTTTAAGAAAATTTCTTCTTGCCTGTCATATTCTTTTCTGCGAATACTACCTATGTTCTCTTTAAGCTTCACCAAACCTATACTCTTAATATTTTTCTAAATCCTTTTACATTATTTGACCATAGGAATTTTTTTAAAAGCATTATACTATTTTCCTGGATTTCTTAGTGGTCTTTCTTCAAATATTGCCAAAATTTGTTCCTTTGAACTTCATTATATTATGCTCAGATTTTGTTATAACCTCTAAAATATTACCAAACTGTTTGTGTTATATAAACTACTCTTTGGAAATCCGTTGTGTTAATAAAAGTTAAAAGGAAATCTTGGCCTACCTTGTTGAAATGGTGCTTCTTTACATAGGGCAAATCTTTTTGCTAATTTACGTTCGGTATTTTTGACTTAAGAAATATGATTATGTGAAATATGAATATGTGAAATATGTTGAAATATGATATGTGAAATAAAATATGATTATGTGAAATTTAAATTTAAATTTATTCTTGCTTCGATTTTATTAATTCAATTTTTTCAGATAAATTTGGCTCATTTTTCTTTTGCAAATTTGCATATCGTGGCGTCTTTAAAGTTACTCTATCGAGCTCGATATCTTTTGTTATTAGTCCATGGTTAGCTGGGTTTCTTTCTTTATGCTTTTTAATCTGTAGTTTGTTTAACTGTAGTATATTTACTTCGCCATGGTTGTCTATAAATTTCCCATTCATTTTAATTTCTAATCTATTATCTATTAAAATGAGCATATTTTTAATGTATTATTAGGTTTCCAAATTCATGAAGCAAAAATTAATATAGTATTATAATACATTCATTTCTTTATATTTAGTGTTTCCCTTATTTTTTGTTTATTTCAGGTGAGAATCATCCTTTAATTGCTCAAATTGATGGAAATATTGGTGTTATTTTATATGCGGTTCAAGAATATGATGATGCGTTGAAATTTTTGCAGAATGCTCTAAAGCTTCATCAGATTTATTCGGAACCTCTTGCACTGAAAACGGCCCTTATTTATCACTTAATAGCTCGAACGCAATCTTGTCGTGGTGATTTCCGTAGTGCATTACAAATGGAGAAGGTAGATGCATGCATAAATTTTGTTTTTATAATAAGATTTATGGATCGGTTTTATAGATAGAAATAGGAACAAAATTTTTCAGTTTTTTTTAGTTTTCCTTTACAAATGGAAAATTTAAATATTAAATATTCAGAAATAAATAAAGGCTTTCTTAGGAAACATTTTCGGTTTACTCAAAGACTTTTGGAGAGCATCACGAAAAGACCAAAGAAAGTAGCGAGTTTTTGAAACATCTCACGCAGCAGGCTGTCAATTTTCAAAAACGTATTAATGAAGCTAATCGGCAAGGATCGTCGAACATTGGGCAGCTCTTGCCTGTTGAAGTTGTTATTCTTTTATTTTTTAATATTTTAATAAATATTATTATGATTTCTAAATATTTAAAGATCCAGAGTTTGATTGAAATGGTTTGTTATGTCGTGCAGTTTTATTGCAGTCTACTAATATTCTTTGAAAACTCTTTAATCTCGGTCTGATGCCATCGTCAACAATTCTTGCGCCTCTTGGAAGTGTCTTACCCTTGTAGCCGCTGGAGCCAGCCTAACCAGTAATGGTGAGAACTGTTAACAGAAGAAGAATCTCGGTCCTGAGAAAATTTTGGTCCATCGCATCGGAATTCTTTGGTTTCCCATAAAACCTATAGAACTGTGTGAAAAAACTTTCCTAAATCTCTTTAAATACTTTTATAATCTCCAAAGTCTAGCTACATTATTGTGACAGTCTATCAATAGCGTTGTAAGCCACTTTCTTTTCCTTTAATTCCACTGCAACCAGCAATATTTCGCTGTTATTCTTAATCCTATCCAAACTCAGCATTCTTTTATCGCAGCTTCAATTATAAACTATTGAAACTGTGAAGGAAAAGAGAATGTTAATAGGAGTGTAACGGATATTAGAGGATTTTGAAGGAATGAGGATTTGAGATTTGTGAAAATAACATAAAGGCGTTAAGTTAAATTGAAATTTTCGTTAAGTAAAGTTTTTAAAATGTCAAGAGTATATCTCCATTTTGCTTGCTCATAGAACAAATATTCTTATTAGTCAATTCGTTCAAAAAGAAGTATATAAAATCAATAAAATTAAAGCGCTGCTTGGAATCCGAAAAAAAACCCGAAATAATAGCAAGCTGTATGAACTTATGAGATTTTAATTATTGAAGTTATTTCCTTTATCGGGATTATTTCAGGTTCATCGCCCATCACTACAAAGTATACTTGAAGTGCTAAATATTATCAATGGGATTATATTTCTTCATTTGAAAAATCCAGCAGACGGGAAGGATCTAGAGCCTTCAAAAAATGATTGTAAACCGCATTATAAATCAGAATCTGATCAATTGCCATCAAGATCCAAGGAGGGATCGGACTTGCGATCGGAAATTTTAAATGTGCCATGTTCAAAGACATTGAATCTCAAAATACAAGAAGAAGCACTTGACTGAACAGCAACTCAACTCAGCGAGCTGTGAGTTTTGCTTTACTCTTTTTAGTTTTGATAGTATTAGGTTTATCATTGTTTGAATTGTCATTTTTTTATATTTTTTAAATTTTTTAATAAATTTTTTTCATAACTTATCAAGTGAATTTTAGGAAGAGATTTTGTGTTCCAGATTATGTGTTGAGATTGAGATTGTTTTGAGAGTTCCAAGTTTTTTTTAGTAAAATGAATCAAGTTCAGTTTATTAATTATCGCTTTTCTGCAATAGTTTATTGCACTTGCATTTGTCCAATTTTCGTAGAAAAATATTATCTTTTGTTTTTTTATTCTTTTATATATTATATCATCATTTTGAAAACCATATTTGCTTTATGATTCTGCGATTTTTTATTTTTTTATTAAGTTCTTTTCGATAATACATGTTTTATAACGTATATATATTTTATTTTTTATAGTATTATTACTATATGTTCTCGTGAATAATTTGTTATTCATAAGCGTTGACCAACAATATTTGTTGTATTTTGGAAATATAATAGCTGTCGATAATTCGAAGCCTGCATTGAACATTTATTCAAATGTTTACACTGCATTTTTTCTAAAATAATCTATTAGTCTGTTTAATTTTTCAGCATAATTCGTTATAAAAGTGTTCCATTTAGCGATTTCTAAAATAGTGCTAAAAAGACAAATTAATAAATATTTAAAGAATGAATAATATTTTACCCCTTATCAGCCTTCAATTCGTCATTATGGTGTTTTTCTTTCAGTCGTCACTGTGTTTTTAAATTTTTTTTCAATATTTTTATTATTTTGCTCATTATTGTTAAATTTTTAAATTCGTATTAATTTTTTAGTTTATTTATTAGTTAATTTTTCAAACAAAAAATGTTTAACTAATTAATCGGTCATAAATATAGAAATTTAAGAATTTGTGGATTTTTCTTTTTTAGTTTATAATCATTCATAATCATTGTTTTTTCAGTTTATTTTATTAATATTAATAATTGTTTTTTATCACTCATGTTTTATTGTAGTGTTGTCTATGATATTCAGGGTAGCCTAACGCCATTTATTTAACCATTTTTAATGCAGTATAGAGGTTAGTATATACGAGTTTCTTGTCAAAGCGCTGGTTTATTTGAAGCAATTTCGTTTATTACGTTTTATTTTTGTTTCGACGAATGTTGGTCGTCTTTTTTTTTGTAATTTTTCGACTTTTTATTTTATTTTTTTCTCTACTCAGTCGACCTTGGGACCTCATTTTTTAGTTTATTTTTTTAATTATTATTTAATTCTTTTTTTCAAACAGTAAATTTATTTGTTGATTTAAATTCGTATTGATTTATCCTTAAATCGATTTTGAGTCGTGGAAAAGTTGGAAAAGTTTACCAGAAAATTTAGGAGAGTTTCATGAATTTTATCTGAATTCGCCATGAATTAGATTTAGATAAAGTAGAATGTTTATTCTGAGATATTTTAAATCAATTGTCGCAATTCACAAAGAATTTTTATTTAAATAATATTTTTCTAGTTGGAATTATTGTTTAGATAAATACTTATATATTTTCATTAAATCTGCTTTATAATATTACAATATAAAAATAAAATGATAATATAATAAAAAAAATATAATATTAACGATGTAACAAAATCTCCAATCAATGAACAAGGAAAAAAAAAATCGTTTTCTACTTCACCTTTGCCATAAATAAAATGTTAATGCTGAATAAAATTTATCACAGAAATAACAATCTACAAACTCTATTTATAATGCATGAAAACAATGAAATGGAATTATCAATTTATCAGTCTACAAAGATAAGTGAGATGTGATAAATTTAGATAGAAGTACAGAAGAATTATCAAAGAGGGAAATAAAACGAAATAAAAACGTGCACCCATTTAATTCACTTGATTTGATGTGAGATCACAGAAAATTAAGAAAATTTAAAAACAAAGAAGGGAAGGTACCACAGTAAATAAATTGAACAAGAAACAGAAAGCCAAATTCAAAAAAAGTAGAGCAAAATCAATTGACAAAATCAATTAACTTTTCGAGATTTCACTCGTTTTCGCAAAGAATCTGTTTGATCATCAGACGGAGTTGGACTACGCCTGGCTAATGACGACACTCGAGCTACTGTCTTTTGCGCCAATGGAAGAATCTGCAAGATAAATATGGTCTATATATATATATATATATATATATGTGCTGCAAAATCCGACAGAGGGGAAAATCTCCTTCATATCTCCTTAAAATACCAGAAATCTCGCCAAAACGATCCAACTTCACCACGTTCCCTTAGGTCTCATTATCACTCAGCATACTTGTTGCGCCAATCAGTATTAGTAAAAATCGGCCATATTCTCTTTTCACAACTCTTTAATCCAAAATTCCCGTGCGCTTTTCTATGACAATCTGTTAAGATATAACCAATCTTTTGTATTTCTCATATTTCCTTCAAGTCCCACAATAGTTCCTTCTACTTCAAACTCCATTGTGCACTTTCTACAAGAACTCCAAGAAAGTTGGAGTTGGAATATCTCTCGGGTAAATTTCCTATTTTCCTTTTCCTATCCAAGTATAGTATAGCACATCGAAGATGAAGGACAAATATACATATAGATGTATGGGGTTAGATGGTGTTAAGCGAATACGAAGGCCAATATGAGTTAACTTTTTAATATTTACCATTTATGTTAAAAATGTGTATTTTATTCAATAAGCTAGTCTCTTTTTAATTTTAATGTGATCATATCATTATAAACTGAAAAACTCCTTACATCTCCAAAATCTGCTATGCCATCGCTAGCCCATTTTATTCATTCAGCACTCAAATATATTAAATATTAATATTTCCTTCTTTCCTATAATCCGTTGATAATTTGTTCTTGAGCCTCGAACTTCCTTAGAACCAATTAAGCTTCTACTCCTCGAAACCACTCCTCGAAATTCCATTATTTTTCTGTTGTCTATGCCACTGTCCATTTAATTTCCTCTGAAAGCACCTTTAGCACCAAATACAATATTTGCTTTACTCCCCATACTTAATCTTAGATTGGTTTTAGTCGATTAACAAAATAACTCTAATAAAATTTCAAAATGTACATTTTTACTACATCTAATCCGCTCTCTCCTCTCTTTCACTCCTTGGTCTGATCTTCCAATTTTTTAACCTATTGATATATTGTTTTAAACCCTATAGTATTTCTTTCTCATATAGTTTATTACCATGAACTTAAAACTTTTATGCTATGAAATTATTATTAAATCCCTTGAATCGTCCGAATCTAGTTAAAATATTACGTTTTGCTTTTTATGTACATATATTTATATATTTTTTATATATTTCCTTTATGATTCATTCTTTAAAGATATTTTTTCCCATTTCCCTTTTATTAACATTTTTTCCATGCTATAACAGACTTTTAACTTATTCTTGCTATTGACTGTTGGCTTTTAAATGAATGTAAAGTAAAAAAGAGATGGTCAGAGAATATGATGGTAGCTGAAATGAGTTCTAGAAAGTAATAGGTTCGAAGGATTATTCAGAGGATTTAACGAGGTGTTAAAAAATATGCTGATATAAGAAGACGTATTAAACGAGTAAAAAGTACCAATTTCTCGCTGTTTTTATATCCTTCAAATTTCAGCCCAATATCATATGCTTTTTCTTTCTTTAATGAAATAAAAATAAATAAATTTTGTCCTCCCATAGAATGGGGATTTTTAATGGAGAGGTGGAGAAAAAGCAGGAAAATAAATATAATTAAATGAATAAAAGAAAAAAATGAAAAGTAAATACAAGAAAGTCCGATAAAAACTCCGTAAAATAATAAATCTATTATATTTTAAATCCATTATAAATCTATTAGAAAATATTTATACAAATCTAACCTTCTCGTGGTTGAAAAAACTGTATCCAATCAGCAAAAAGAAAGGAAGAGCGAGATAACTGCCAAGTGATATTTCCACCTCCGAAGATTTTCTCTATGAATTGAATAAAATTATTGCGGTAGACACATGGTTTTCTAATAGCCGAACTTACCATTAGATAGTGTCTTCACTTTCAATCATAAAAAATTTTTCATAGATAGCGGCAATTTTTAAATTGATAAATAAATAGATTCTGAATCATAAAAAACAAATTTTACCCGAGGAGTAACAATTAGATGAACAGCAACTGATGATCCATTAACAACGAAAGCAAACTCAGAAGGTTCAAATTTTTGATCCAAATATCCATGATTATTTTCGAACCGAACAATATATTCCTGAAATAAAATTCGAAAATTAGAAAGAATTTTAGTAATTCGGAAATTTTCTGTTTCCGAATTACTAAATGGTATTTACCATGAATAATGTAACATCTTATCAAAATTGCTATTATTAACAAAACTAGAACTAGAAATAATTTTGAAAAAAGTCAAATAATGAAAAATGAAAAGAATCCAAATACCGCATAATCGATGGATGGAACTTGGAAAAAAAAGACAAAAGATGGAGCGTGCACAACGGTATGCTGAATCATTGAGCCATCTTTATACAGTCCAATTTTAAATTGTGACGGTGATGTCGACCCAACGAATTCAATACTACCAATGATATCGACAGGACGACTAATATGAGTTAAAGCGAAATCAATGTTTTTAATGTCATCATTAGTAACCTGAAAAAATATTTACTCGTAATATTCGTCAAAAATTTTTAGTTATTCAAATTTATGTCCAAATTAAAAACAAAATTTATAATTCAAATATATTAATCCAAAGTAATGAATAAAACTAATTAGATCAATTTCAAAAAAAGATTTTAATAAGGATATGATGAATAAAAAACACAAAAAAACGAACCGAAACATCACAGTGGGTTGGATATGACTGCAAACGTTGCCTATCAGTTGATTTAAGAACAAGTCTATAAAAGCAATTTGGACGTAGGCCGCGTATACGATATTCACCCTTCTCTGAAGTCATATCTTCCTCTTGCAGTTGACTACACTGCTCAGAAACTGCTTCGACAACAATTGACGCAACAGGTTGACCGCCAAGGTAACTTATTTTACCATAAACACTAAATATAAGAAAAAATAAAAATTTCTTAATATTTCAAATATGAAATATAAAATATGAAATATACATGATATATAGGAAATAAAATACACTTTTTTTAAGACATGATTAGTTCTTTTTTAATAAAAATTAATGAATAAGTTTTATATATAAAATATTAAAATTAATGAATAGTTTCTTAAATTACCTGTAGGCGAATCGATGACCTTTTAATTCAACGACTACAGTTTCTTCTTCGCTAACCACAACTGCAGTAGTGGCTGGTTCAAACTGATATTCTTGCAAAATTGGTCGAAGAAAATATTCGCCAGCATGCTAAATACGTTCATTATAATTTAAACTGGATATAAATATTAAAAAAATTTTATAATCATTTACTTGATTCAATATTGAATTATGAATCATTTTTTCTGAAATAGTACCAGTCCGACAAAGGTGATCTTTCCTGTATCGTCCAAAATATTGTTTGAACGATAGTTCTCGACACCACTTAATGAAAGAAGAACATTTCCAAGAGGCACTTTTGATTCAATATCAGTGGCAAAGACTTGTAAATGTGATAACTTTTTGGCTTTTAAAATACCAAAATCTTTTGTTTTTTCGAATTTATATCCATCTTTAGCAGCAACAATATTAACGTTATCCAGACTTTGAAGCGGGCCAATTCTGAAAAACGAATTCTTGATAAATTGGGTTAAATAATATAAATAATATAATAAATAATTCATAATGACAATTATTCCAATGAAATCGTTGAAATAAATTACGGGTAAAAATGGAAAATAACCTAAATTGTCCTTTGCTATTAGTTTTTGCTTTCCGAACAAAATCTGGATCCACCTTGTGAACCAGTCGAATATCAACATCTTCTAACGGTGGATGTATCTGCCCTTCAAGAAAAACTCCTCTGATAGCAACAAAAGATACTGTTGTATCATGGCATTCACCTTCAAATTATTTTTTCTGATAAATCCAAAATTTAGTATTTAAGACAATACCTTTTCTAAATATGAATAATATACATAAATGGATTCTACAAAACTCAATGGAAAATTTTCAAAAAATTAAGAAATAGTAAAGAACAATGAAAAACCTGAAAACTCAAAAATATAAGATTCTGGATTAAAGAGGTAAATGTCTGATGTCGGTGTTAAAGAGACTGTTCCCGAATCTGAGATTGGTAGATGGTAAACAAAATCAAATTCACCGCTTGAATATGAAGATACCTGGAAAAGTATCATTCATATAATATAAAAATATATCCAAAATATAATACATTATAATATCCAAAAGAACAAATATTTCCATTGAAGAAAAGAAGTTATATCAGTACGATTTATATGCAAAAATATAAATATTAAAGGGAACCTTAATAGTTTGCTCTTGCACTGAAGTTTTCACTTTTAAAAAGAAATGATCCGATTTTGTGGTGCTATCATTGGTGATAATTTTAGTCGAAATACGAGATTTTTCTGCTTTTGCGACTAATGGCAATTTTTGTGGAACAATCAATTCATATTTCAGTTGATCAAAAATATGACACGCTTTGAGCACCACTGAATAAGCACCCGCTTCTGGTAAACATAGGATGGATATTCCTTTTGGCAAATTAATATCTTCACTAATAGCGTATACCAATGAGCGCCATTCCTGAAAAAAAAGAAAAAAATTTTTTTTGCTGAATTTTTTTATTTGCAAAATTATATTAGAATTCGAGACTTAACAATATTTAAATCGTAAAATATTACCACAGCATCGACGAAGTTGCAAAATGTATATAAAAAATAACAAATAGTACAAACCAAAATTTTAAATGAAGAAAATGAAGCAAAAACCAAACCAATTTTGCAGGATGCGATAGATCAATAGTAGCTAAATGGCCAGTCTGCACAAAATAGAGATCGTTTAAATCAGATCTTTCAATGGTAACATCAATGATAGATTGCTCCCAGCAGTAAATCCCATTATCGACAATTTTCACTGAAATAGGTTCAACTGATGTTTTGACGAATTATATTTCACAGGATAAATTGATACATCCACACGGAAAGAAATGACTTTTTAGAATTTAAAAATTTCAACTTTTACAGCTCAAAGAAATAAGATCAAACGTTTGTATGAATCAGGAATAATTCGATCGAATAAAAATTGTTCATTTCCAACCACAGTTCGTATTTTATTATCATCCTTCCATAATTCCACCACCAAATCAAGACATTTACCTAAAAAATAAGAAAACATGAAATAAGGATAGTTAATTTCCAATTTTTGCATCGGTTCTCTGCCCCCAACTGTCAATAATAATCCGATTATGCTAATGAACCACTTGTATTTGGATCTGCAAGTGGTTCCCTGGTAAAAATTGTAAAATATAAAATATGGATCTTTTTCTTTTAAAATTGCAATTCACTCTATTGCGATTAATCATGCTAAAGAATCTGATAATTCTAAAAATACCGAAAAAGAAATATTTAAATAAAAGGAAAACACAAAAAATATCGGAATGTACCTTTACATTTGACTTTAACGTGGATATTAGCTTTGAACTGAGTAAAAATAATTTCAGGAGTTGGTCCTCCGAAAGTGCTAATTTCTCGCTGCTTTGGCACTATTACCAATCCATTTTCACCAGTTACCTTTAGTTAAAATTGATTTTTAATGAAAATCACAAAAGATTAGTTGCTGTTAGTATCTCTTAGACAAAAAATGATAAAACTAAAAAATTAAATGAAAAATTTAAAAAATAAAAAGCCAATTAACAAAAAACTCATTTAATACTCACTGAAACAATGTAATTGCCTGGTGGTAGCATGGAACACACTTTGCCTTTATCAGTAGTAAGAACTGCTTCGTTTAATTTCGTTTTTTGATTTTGGATGACGACATTCACTTTGAAAATATCCTCAAGTTTTATTATTGCGCAGATTTCCACACTATAAAATTAAATACAAAATATAGATAAATACTTTGGAAGTCCTTCATTCAATATCTCTAATAAAATAAGGTTGAAGAAGTTCATTGAATAAAAATAAATTAAAATATATGAATAAAAATGAAAATAGCAAAAATAAAAAAAAGGCGAAGGAAGATTTTTAGAAAATTACTTCCAATACTTCCATTGCAAAAATCACCGAACTTCTTCAATCTCCCTTTCTTTTTCATAAATTTTGAATAAACCAATTTTTTTAGCTTTAGTTTTTGCATTAATAGAAATTCACAAGTGTTTGCTAATGATTTCTCTCTCATTTAGAAAATATAATTTTGAATTTTAAAGCGCACCTTTTCACCATAATATCCGGAATTTCAGCATTGCCCGTATTCAAGTCAACGTTGATCTCATGAAATAAATATCGTTCCTTTTTGGCGGTAATTGAATGATTCCCATTTTGCAAATCTTCGATTATATACCTTCAATATCAGCTAATAAAACAGATGAAATAGCGATAAACCATTGTCAAAATAAGAAGCCAAACCATCCGTTTTGATCTGATGTCGTTTTCATTTTATGATTAACAAATATTTCGGCATCAGCAACTGGTTTTAAACCAATCAAAACACGACCACGACTACTGAATCCGAGAACGTTAAAAATAATCTGAAATAAATTCGAAAAAAATATCTGCATAACTTTTTCTACAGTAATTTAAAAAACTTAAAAATAAAAAAATAATGAAAAAATACCTTTTCTGCTGCAGATTCTATTATAATTTTGTGCAATTTGGGTAAGAATGTGAATCGTACTTTATTTGTAATAAATGAAGGTACGACAGAGTATTTGCCAGGTGGCAAACAAGGAAAACGAGCAAGACCATTCGTGTTCGTCCTCATGGAACAAATAAAATTTTTCTCAGTCGATTCAGTTGGTTCAGATTTTTTTTTTTCTCGACAGTATGGCAACTAAACTAAAATTTTATTAATGCCAACAAATTATCAAATTATTCATATCATATATAAATTATATTCAAATTATTATATTTAGCGATTTTATCATATCTAGCGACGATCTTATTGGAAGCTGTTAAATTAAAATTTAACCTGGATCATTATATTGGAATACAATGCGACATCGGCGTCAGCAAAAGGTTCATTGTTGGATAATATTTCAACACTCAATAACTGTCCGGAAATTTTCAAATCTGGTGATACACGAACTGGCGAAGAAATAACTTCTGTAGACACTTTATTTCGCTCAATACATTCGGAATCATCAGCAGTAGATACCTTTAAATATCTAACAATTTAGTAGCATTTTTTACATAATTTATCCGTTATTTGCATTCGACAGATTATGGAAAATTACACAATTGTTAATTACTGTTTTGAGTATTTCGCTTAAGAAATTTTCTTTATTTTATTTTATTTTAAACCTAAAAAATCTACATATAAAAGAACTTAAACAGGAATTACTCAATTATAATAATAGAACTTAATCTATCAAAAGTATAGCATGCTACATATCTTTCTAAAATTAATATATAAATTAATTAAAGAGGTTCAAAAATATTTCATACATCATCTCAACCATAATGATTTTATAATATTAATATAGTAATTATAAATTGAAATTAAAGTACCAGTTAGGCCCATTATTGGATTTTGTAAATTGGAAGAATTAAAAAATTAAACATGATCCTTAAATCTTTCAAAATTTTATAAAGTTTTTAAATATGTTGGCTCAGATAATAATAAATATTATAACTTAAATTAATGTACATAATGAGATAAATATATTAGTACAAAAGTGAGATTTCACTTGTACTATTTAATTATTTAGTCATTTAATGATGAGAGTGTGACAAAATGGCTCACTGGGCTCACTGCTGGCACAATTTAATGGTGTTGACAACTTGCTCTTATTATTTACATCACCATATAACTTACTGGCAAAAATCTATCTGGCCAGCGGAACAAGTCAAACCGTAAATGGTGATAGTGATAAAAGATTTCGTCAACACCATTGTTATTCTAATTCCAGTACATGATATATTATAGCCAACAGTGCTTGAATATTTTTGAAAAACTTTTATAGATAAAAATTACCAAGTATTTCCCAGGAGGTGCACGAAATTGATAAGCTCCATTCGCTGTTGTTTTTGTTTCAGCCATAATCAACCCATTTTCTGAAAGCAAAACCAACGAGACACCAGCAGGGCCATCGCCATCACTATTACGCAATATTCCCTCGATCGCAAATGCTACTAGCTTGAAATTAATGTCTTCACCTCTTGTGCACGGATCACTGATTCCATCTACTTTAACATGGACATTACTTGGTTCTGAAATATATTTATTATATATATATTTATATATTTTATATATATATATATATATATATATATATTTGTGCATATTTTATGTATTTTTATATATTATATTTATATTATATATATTTTTATATATATTTATATATTTTTTTCAATATTTTTTGGTGTTGAAATAATGGATGAAAATTGTTTAAAAACTTGATGTTCTTGGTTTCCGATATTCTCACCAATTAAATTTTCATACATTCATTTTAAAATTTACATTAGATTAATTGCCATTTTACAGTTGACTAGAACAAATTTTTTGTTTTTCTTTACGAAAAATTTATGAAAATTTATGAATATGAAGACTTAACGAAATAAAAGCCATCGGGTGCAAATAATCGAATATTATATTCGCCTTTGTTATAAATTGGTATCATATATAAGCCATTTGCGGGATTGCAATCAGCCTCAAATTTCAAATTCCCTTCAACTGTTAGCAATTTCACCTAAAAAATTCAATGTTTTTAGACCATATAGTAGATAAAAATCATCGAATAATATTATAAAATAATTATCAGTGCATGTTATAACAAATTTATCAATAAAAAATTGGCCCAAATTACCTGAATTTTCGAGAAATCTATTTGAATACCGTCAGACTTCACATATCCTTCACAACTATATATGTTACCCAACAATTTCGATGGCAGACTGAAAAAAATTGTTAACCATAGAAATGACGATAAAAACATAACAATAGTTGAACCGATCGATAGTAACCTGGAACTTTTTTTTTCGATTTCTTTTGCTATAATCTTTTTGCAGAATCATTTTAATGTACCTGAGAAATTTAATTTAACTAAATTTAATGCAGAAAAGCTACTTCTGAATATTTAAATTTCCTGAAACAAAATACTTGGCTATTTGGTTAAATGCGATTAATCACAAATTTCTTCAAATGCCCTTTATTTTCATTTCATTTCTACCATTTCTACTGTTACAGAAGAAACTTAAAACTGCTTTCAAATTCAAAAGCTGATCAACAGACTGATAATTCAGAATCTGACCTAGAAAATGACAATTTCTCAGAATTCAAAATATGAGAGAAAGAAATATTAAAAAAATATTAAATATCAAAAATAGTAAAATTCGAAAAGCCAAAAAAACATCAATAAACACAAATATTTTATTGAAATTAAGTATAAAGAAATAAAATTACAATTACAGTAACAGTAGAAATAGTAGAAATAAAAATAAAATACAATTTAGACAACAGCTCTGATCTGTAATCATAAAATGATAAGAATTTATTAAAGAATCCTTTTATACAGTTATTAATTATTAACTATTAATTTACAATATTAATAAAATATGTCCTACAAAACAAATGGATTCTTTTCATATATCGCTATTTCACTGGGCTTATTTTATTAAAATTTTATGTATTTATTACTAAACAATATGTTTTAAGCCACTGTTCTTAACATAAATAAATCCGTAAAAAAAAATGGCGATTCTGGTGACCTGCTTGTACTTCTACTGACTTCCTGATAAAAATAAAAGTCAGAGGAGACAGCTTATATTCATTTACTAATTTAATAATTAATTTACTAATTTCTAATTTACTAATTTTCCAAAATTATTCATAAAATATTCATAAAATATTTGAAATATTCATAAAAATAGAAAAACGAATCACAAATTTTTGAATGCAGCATTGAATGATAAGCCAAAAAATTATAAAATATAGGAGAAAGAGTAAACGACCAGTTCGCAGAAACCTGCGGAAAACCAAAAGATAATTATAAAAACAGTAGAATTATAAGGGAAAAAGAAATTTTATAAAAAGGAATGATTAAAAGGAATATTAAAAAATGGATATAAAAAAGGATATAATCGAATAAATTTTAAAAAAATAAAAAAAATTTCGTTTCTGAAAATATTAAACAAGATGAACGAAAGAAAAAAAAAATTAAGTAATAAATAAAGAAAATAAGAATCATCATAGCAAAAAAGCGAAAAATTTCATCTTAATAATGAAAGAATAATAAGAAAAGCGTATTAATTCTGAGCGATAAAAAGATTCCTTTCATAAAATTTAGGAAATTAACAGTTAAACCCAAAAGTCTTCTAAAATACTTTTCTCTCATAATTCTAAGATTTCCTTTTTGCTTTGCGATTTTCGTTATAGGGATTTACAAAAATTGCACGATGACATTATGTTATCAAAAAGTTCAACTTGAATGGTAGCTAAATGTATTCCATATTTTAGACGAACTATTTGATCAGCTTTCCTTGTTGTCTCTATTGCTTTAGTTGAATCATCTGAATAAACTCAATAATGAAAACTTTATCGAAAATTAGAATCAAAAATAATAATAATAAATTTAAAGTAAAGTTACCGATAACAATATGAACTGAAAGTGCTAATCGATTCAGACTCAAAGACCAGATGTGCAAATCATGGATCGTATAAACATTATTAATATTCTTTAAATCATCCTGCAGCGAATCGTAGTCTACGTGAGAAGGAACACCTGAATTTATTTCAGATAATTTGCCACTTTTCTTTAAAATTTTCAACGACCATTATAATAATTTTCTTTTAATTTTTATCTTAATACTAATATTAGTACTGAACTGTGTTGATATCTATATACTTCTTATAGAAACAGGTGCAGCTGCCCTAGTCAAATAACAAGTTAAACATTAATAAATTGTTTGTCGCTTAGAATTAATCAGTCATTTAATCAGATCACGATTTTTTTATCCAAAACCATAGTTACACATTCCTATAGAATTTCTTTCTAGTTAGAATAATAGAATAATAAAAAATTTTCAAAAAAGATTTCAAGAAAATTTTCGAACAACCTTCCATTAAAACATTAATAATATCGCAAATTATTTTTGATGTTGTCATCAGTACAATTATGGAGAATAAAAATGTACAGAGGGGATCTGCAGTGGTCCAGCCAGTAAACTAAAATAAATTTTTGAACAAGCCAAAGTGAGCATTAAAATTGGAGCAGATATATAATAGATATATATCTGATATAAAATAATATAAAATAATGAAAATCATTTAAGCTAATTTTTATTGCAAAAAGCAAAAGAAGACAAAAAAGCTGACAGTAACAGAGTTCCATCTTCAAAAAAATGTTAAGAATTCAGTTTATTGACAAAAGAAAGAAAAAATGAAATCGATAAAATATAAATAACTATCTTACTAACCTTTATTATAAATGCAGCGATTAAAACGCCAATGCACTGAATAAAATCTCCGAGGGCATGAATGAAAGCCGCACGTACATTTATATTAGACCTATAAATATCCGGAAAATGCTTTCATAATAAGATAAATATAAATATTACGCCTCATAAATCTTTTGCGCCAATATAAAATAATGAATATAATGAAAAAGGTGGAAGAAGTAGGAAAAAAAATGAAAAATATTTAAAAAAAGGATAAAGTATAGAAGGAAATATAAAACAAAAAGATATCTTTCACCAGTTAGAAGAATAATTACCGTTATTATCGACACTAATCAAAACTTACATAGATGAATGAGAATGATGGGAATGATGTGAAGGATTTGAAAGATGAATAACGCCAAAAATAATCAAATTAAAGGCAACTCCAGCAATCGCTGTGACAATCATCATATCTACATTAATCTAAATATCAATTTAAATTCGATTTGAGAAAAAAAATAGGTTAAGCTGGCAAAAATATTTTAATCAGACTCATTTGTTATAATAAATTATAATCTTTCATAAAAGCAAATGGCATCAAATGGCAATAGAACCAAGCAAAAAAAAAAAAGTATTAGTATTAACCTCCAATTTATCAGCAGTCAATCTGCGATATGCCAAATATACAAGAAGAAATGTTAGGGAACAAAGGATAAGAATCGACAATAATGCGCCCAGAACTTCAGCACGGTGAAAACCAAATGATAATCGTCGATTAGCTGTAAAATAATGGCTCATTAAATAAAAAAATATAAACCAGAATCAAGCTAAAGCAATTCTTTTCTTTCCAGTAACATTTTTGCTTTAGATCGATTAAAACGGCAAAATTCTTCTGCCACTGCTTAAAATATCTCAGCGTCGGTCGTGTTTTACTTTTAATAGCAGAAAATCAAAAAATTACGACCTCCTTCCCTTTCTCCGAAACAATATAAAACTCAACTATCATTACTACAATCGCTGAAAATGTTATATAACATGAAAATTCTTGATATATATATATATATAAATAAAAGGATACATAAAATTAGACAAATTAAATTAACAAATTAGGAGCACTATACAATAATCTTATTACTTGAAATATCATTAAAATACCTGGTAGCCTGGAAATGCGAATTGCAATAATTGATAAGAAAATAGACAGTGAATCACTAAGCATATGACATGCATCTGTCATGACTGCAATGCTATTCGCATAATACCCACCAGCTATTTCAATAATTATGAAGAAAATGCAAAGCAAAAGAAGAACCCATAATAATCGCGAAGCTCGACCGTCCTAAATAAAAATAATATTTACTTGAAAAACTGAAATCTTTAAGCCGAGCTATTCGATTCGATGCAATGCGTGAAATCATTAAAAGAAGCCATCTCATTTCGCCATCGTCTGAGTACAAATATCACAGGGCGACTGCCTGTGCGTTCATAATCTCTCCCGAGTGCAACTCAACTAAATGGCAATAGAACCAAGCAAAAACTTACGTCATTCTTCACTGCAACAGTGGAATGACAGTGTCGTTCAATCGCAACAATGCCATCATTTAAATATTCGCTTTCGATATGATTATTTGTTCTATTAATGTTTAAATAAGACATCGTCTGAATATCTTAGCGCTGACTTCAATAAATGAATCAATATTGTCTGAAAGTTACCAAATCGCGAAAAATAAGATCTCGAAAAAGAACGAAATCGCTGAATTCAGTTTTTTCTCTTACTTCCATTTTGGAAAAGGGATCCAGAAATCGCTGAATTCGGATTCCTTCCACTAATCTCCAATTTATAAAAGAAGTCCATAGTCTTCACCGGAATGATAAAGGATTCAAAAAGGAAAACTAAGCATTGTTAATATCGAGATAAGAGAAAACAATATGTCATAACAGAACTAACAATAAAAAATTTAATGAAAGAACTGAACGATCGAAAAACAATCGCCTATCATCGTCGTAGATCGAAGAACCGCTTAAACAAACCATTTTACTGTTGCAATCAATCTGAAATTAGTGAATGACAATCAGTGTCGAAGTTTATTTTTTGATACTACGATAAGATAAGCTTGAACCTAAGCTTACCTTTCTGTAATACTGCATTATTGCCAAAAAATCCTTTGAAACTTGAAATCGTCATTTTTAAAAAGTTAAGAAAAAAATTTATTATAAAAAATAAAAAAATAAAACCTTCATTCGATCATAACTCGTAAGCCAATTAAAATAAATAAAAGTTTATAGAAATACTTTTACGCCGTTGAAGTCTTAATTCCTATTTGCGAAGCACAACTACTGACAAAAACTGTAATCACTGGCAATGATAACAGTGATGACCATTAGTGATAAGAGTGATAGCAGCGAAGAGTTTGATTAAAGCGCCAATCAGAAAGCAACAATCAGAAACAATATTTGGAACAACTTACTTAGTGAAGAAATAAATCTTTATTCCCCGTTCCGCGAATTCCTCCAAGCCACTGACTCTGGAAAAAAATTCGGACCACCTTTTCCAATGCATTTTAATATGCATAGAAATACGAACCAGGAAGGATCATTTTCAGAGTTGGGTGACGTTTCAACAAGCATTGTTTCACAACTAGGAGACTGCGTTTTAGACTTCGAAGCTGCATTTTAGACTGCACCTTCAGCGGATTCCGCATTGGACAACATTTTAAAATAAAAAAGTAAAGTGAAAGAACTATATTGGGGAAAAAATCATTCAATAAAATATAATTTCAACAAAACACAATTTTTATCAACGAATAGGTAAATACAGAATTTTTCCATGAAAAAAATTTCAGCCGAAGAAGCCGAGCGTTTAAAAATTAAAAGTTCCCGGAAACCGAGTTTTAGAGAATTGCGACTTAGTTCGTCCTTTAAAACTCAGTCTCTGCGCGCTTTTTTAAAGATTTTTTAAAAAATTTGTTGCCCATTGAATTATTGTTGTAGTTTTGCGTGCATTCGCAGTTTATGCCGTCAGTCTACATTTTATTTCATTCAAATGTGATTGAATATTATTGCTAGGCTTGGCTTGGTTTGGCTTTCTCATGGCCGTCGGCTAAACTCATCTCATTAAGGAATTCGGGAGCAGCACCGGTGGACCGCTTGCACCGCTCCTCCATAGTGCTCCTCTGATAAAATTTCTTCAAGCCAGTCCGCGGTGCCTAATTGTTGCGGACAACTGATTCTTAATCACTTATCATCTTCATTATTTTTTTATTAGCTTACGTAGTAATTATTTAATTCCCCGTATCACCTGCAAATATTATAATTAGCCATTTGGTCTATTCGCTAGTTGCTGGAATGACAATCCGTCTTTTGAGGTCTCTTCTAATCGCTTATAAGAGGTTATTAGCTGTAAATCGTTGCAGCACTGTCCCGACTTCTATTTTCATCGAAGGTCAAGGAGGTGCGAATCCTATTCTGATTGAACTCATATTCGAAGCAATACATTCGATCAATTGTAAATGAAATTAATCTTACTAATCAAGATTTTTTTTTACGTTTTTTGCATATTTTATTCTTTTATTTTTTGGATTTTTTTTGCATTTTTACATTTATTTTTATTTTATTGGTTATTTAACTATTTTAGATTTTTTAGATTCTTCCATTAGAAGAGAATTTCATGAAATATTTTTATATTTTCAGTATTCCACAAATTATATTAAGTTTTTTATTTTATTCATTTATTTTTTATTAATTATTAATTTTATTAATTAAATTTTATTAATTTAATTTAATATTAAAATTTAATATTAATTTTTTTGTTTTATTAAATATTATTAAATTATTTTAGAGAATTTCACTCGTGGTTAATTTTTTTATACTTTTGATAGGATTTCATTTCTTTTATTTTCACTTCATTTCTTTTATTTTCGCGAAATTTTTTTTGAAATTCTCAGTTTTTATTTCCATTGTTGGTTTTTATAATTTTTGTCTCCAATGGCGAAAAAAGCTGCAAATATGAGCGGGTCACCCGGATCGCACCTGCTATGCCCCGCAAAAGAATTAACAAAATAAGGGAGAAAAGAATTGGAGAAGATATTAGAAAATATACCATAATATTAGAGTACCTTATAAGTTAGAGATAAAATGTAGCTTTTATTATGAGATTGAAAACCATAAATCTTCCTGTCCATCTTAAAATAAATATAAGCTCCCAAAATACCATTTTTAGTTATTTTATGCTTCTATTAGGGAAACGAGTGGAGAGCGATGGGTGAAAAAATGTTTTAATCTCATTGTTTGATATTTTTTTTAAATGTTTTATATTTTTTCTATATTTTGTGTAAAATATTTTTAAATAATAAACAATTAGAGCAATTGAGAAATGAATTCTACTTTTTATTTGTAAAACTTTCCTCGCAAAGTTACTAATTTATTTCGAATATTTTAAAATATTAATTGTCACAAATTTGTTTATTTTCTTGTCATTTCAGTTGAATTAAATGGCGAAGCATCATCCAGATTTAATTTTTTGTCGAAAACAACCTGGTGTTGCAATCGGACGATTATGCGAAAAATGTTTTTTTCATTTATTTTTAATCTTTAATATCTTTAATATTTGAATTATCAATAATTTAATGAGTACTAAAATTTTGCCATAATTTACAATATGGTGTTACCATATTTTTGAATATTTTTGTTGTCGCTTAAATTTCTTAAGTTTTGAAATTTTTGAAATGCGGTTAATTTAAACGTTTAATTATTTGTTAGTTTTAGTTTATCGACAGTTGTTGGACTTTTTTATTTTTTTGAATTTGTTTAAGGCGATGGGCGTTGTGTAATTTGTGATTCGTACGTGAGACCATGCACTTTAGTACGAATATGCGATGAATGTAATTATGGCTCATATCAGGTTTCTTTTTTTTCCATCACAATCACAATTTTACCACAGACTATAAGATTTTCGAGCAAATACATTGTTATGTTATTTAACACTTTAATTGATAAGGTAAGATCGCTAACTTTATCGTTTTTTTAAAATTAATTGAGAAAGTTAGTATAAATTTCATTTGTCTCCTTTATCAAATATGTTTTTGAAGGGTCGATGTGTAATCTGTGGAGGTTCTGGTGTAAGCGATGCATATTATTGCAAGGAATGTACAATTATGGAAAAAGATCGAGATGGATGTCCAAAAATTGTCAATTTGGGTAGTGCTAAAACTGATTTGTTTTATGAGAGAAAAAAATATGGTTTCAAGAAAAATGGATAGTATTTTGTATAATACAGTTTTTATTGGGTTTTTTCATGTTCACCAGATTTTACTTTAACTTATATTAACTTATAAGACTGTTAGATTTTTTTTGTTTGATTAAAATTTTTTAAAGTTGAAAACTTTCTGGAAAAATGAAGATTTTTTAAATGTTTAGAGATATTGCATATCGATTAATAAAACTGATTCAAGTAAATGAATAGTTTTGCCCAGAAATCTTCCATATTTTTTTTAAATTCTGAAATGAGAATAAAGTTTTATTCATTGAATGGAAATTGGAATTTATTTTTTTATTTAGAGAATTTTTCATTTTATTGTTTGAGTTTTCAAGGAAATAAATTTTCCTTCTCTGGTTTTGCTTTCTTTTTTTATATCAATGAGTTTATTCTGATGTTTAATTATCAAATTTGTTTTTTTTTTCTTTTTCGTCATACATTTTCTCTTTTTATTAAGTTTTATTAAGTATCATTGCGATTTTATATAGAATTATAAAAATGATGCAAATTTATTTAAATATAGAATTCACCCGTTAATATTCATGCAAATAATCGAGTTATGGTTATTGAGTTCATCTAAATATTAAAGCTTAAACTATATTTTGCGAGAAAGCGTGGTTTTTTGAATTAAAAGTTAGTTTATTTTTTTTATTTATTTTTTTTATATTATATTTTATTATATTATATGTAATTTTTAATTTTAAGTCATGCATTTTAAATTTAGAATTATGGATCTTACGAAAGCTGATTTCGGAGCCTTATTGGACGTTTTTATTCAAGAATTCAATTGTGATCGTAAACATTTTGCTTATTAAAATAAACCAGTTAATTTTATAAACTTAAAAGCGATGAAAAAAAAATGAATGAGAAATTTAAGTTTCACAGATGTGAGATTTGATCGAACATAGTTTGGTTTAACTCATTTTTTGAGGTTCGTAAGGCTTTTTGGTTTGTCCGCCTTAAAATTGACATTTTGAAGAGGATGCAAATTGATATAAAGTCATTTTTTCATTTTTGAATTTTTTAATTCAGTGTTGATTTGCTTAAATAAATTTTTCAAATATTTTAAGCCGAACAACGTAATGACATTTGCTTATTTCTGACAAGCGCACCTCAATTAGAAATTCGAAATTCTTATGATGTGATTGGTAAAATTAGAAAGAAATGTGAGTTTTTGAATTTTATGAATTGTAAATTTTGTAAAATTTCTTTTACTGGAAAATATTTACTGTATATCTTGTAATTCTCTCATTTGTCGCATATAAAGTTAGAGTAGAAATGGATTAAAAGATAGAATGATAAATTTTTATATGTCCAGTCTTATTTTTTTTCAGTGGCAAAACGAAGCGAATCTCGCGCTATCGAGTTTTCTCGTTTAGCACAGAAACTGTTGAGTAGAAACGACATACGTGATCCGATTGAAGTTATCAATTTCATTATTTCTGCTAAGGTTTACTTTTTGAAAATTTTTCATTTCAAGACGGAAAATACATTTAACTTTGGCTTAATGTTTTCTCTTATTTTCATTCAGGTTAGGCAAGGAAAACGGGATGATAAAGAAAATAATTTGGCCACAACAGACTTAAAAGCACCAAGCACATCCACAAAGATTATCAGTTTCGCGAAACCTGTTCGGAACGAGCATCATTACTTAAGGTATTTATCCTGGCTATTCTTTCAAGAGTCTAGAGTGCAAAAAAAATATTAATAAAAATTAAATAATATTCAATGTATTTACTTTTGTATTTTGGATTCTTTCTTTTTTCTTTCATATTTTTTATTTGAGCTCAAAACATTTGAAAATAGAACGGAAATTGCAGTCCAAAGTATGCAGATTAAATGGTCGATGTAGCGTTCCATCAGGTTTTCCGTTTTACTGATTTTAATTTATGATCATATTTTGACTAATACCTGATTTTTCCAAATTCAGATCCACTAATAAAAATTTCAGTAGTGTCGGATGAAGAAATCATACGACAAGTATTGGGAGCATTACAGCTTCTCGAAGGAAGGTACATAACTCGTTCTGGAAGTCGTGAAGGTCCATTCCGTGTTGATCCTTGTTGTTCTATTGATGATTCCTTATTGCTTCACTTAATTCCGGTCTTATCTATCGCTAATTGTTATTCTGAACTTCATCTGCTGGTTCATACCCAGTCTTCAGATTTGCTTGTTCAAGTATAATATTTTCGAATTACCTTAGTTTTTTCGAGTTTTTGTGGATTTGCTGTAATAATTTTCAGGCATTCTTTAATAGTTTTCGAGATTTGTTGATTGATTATGAACAGATAATTTCCGATTTATATAAGCAGGTATTATTTTCTAAATTTTCTAAATTTATTATTTTCTAAATTTTATATAAGCTTATTTTCACTTATTTATTTGTACTTAATAAATTCCATAATATTCTTAAAATTCTATTTTATATTATGAAATCTTCTCGTTTAGTTTCTTGTTTCGCCGTCAACTGTTACAGTCTTATATATTCGTAATAGTTTTTGCTACTGGGAGGATCGTTTGCCGATGTTGGTACAAATAGTAAAAGATAATTCTACATTGAATGGCATGCAAATTTTCAATAATTTATATTTAATTAGATGGTACTCTTCTTTATTTTTTTGTTCTTTTCCAGTTTCTTTAATATTATCCTGTATACTTTTATTACCATTTATTTTGGAAAAGTTTGAATGATGTTTATACGTTAAAAAAAACTTTGTTTTATGTCAAATTCAAGTGAAACTGATCGATATATCATCATATAAAATTATCGTATTTATTAATCTTGAATTTAGTTCCACTCCAAGAGGTCCAATGTATCAATCACTTACTACCATTTTATCAGCGATGTCTAACATGATCCATGAATGGTTTCGTGGTTGGCTAATTTCTGGATCACTTGAAAGATCGAATATTAAGGTAATTTAATGGTATTTCTTAATATTAATAATCTAAAAATTAATCTGTTATATTTTGTACATTTGCAGTGTATGATAGTTCAAATGGATGTTAGTGTTCATTGGAATGATTCATTTAAAATTTTGGATGATAAAATACCTTTGATTTTTTCAGCGTCGCCAGGTTTATCCAAGAAGGTTTGTTCATTAATATTCATGGAATAATTTTTTGAATACTTAAAACTTATAAATGTAATAAGTGTTTGATTCATTTTTATTTTATTTATATTTATTTTTATTATTTCTCATTTCGCATTGATCTATTCAATTTTATTTTCCTCTAATTTCATGTTTTCAGATTCTTCTTATCGGCAAATCAGTCGCATTAATGGAAAAACTGGACATTGCTAGTAGGTCATCTTTTAAGCGCTCTAGGCTATTTATGGAAGTAATGCCTGATTGTTATTTTAATATTATCGAAGCTTATCAGTTTTTCCATGTGATAAACAAGTTAGTTTTTTTTATGTAGAAACTACTTCGTATATTGTCTTGCTATTCCCCAAAAGCTTTAAAATTCCTATCTAGCAACAAGTTTTTATAAGCTGGTTTGAATAAATGAAATATGCTATAATTTAAATATAATTTTTTAGATTATACGATGATGTTAATTCGGAATTATTACAATGCTTAATCGATGAATATTTTTTATATATTCATTTAAAAACTGTTCGTGAACATTTTTTTTTAATCAACGAATATTTTGCACTGAATTTCTACAATTTTATTCGGTAAATTTAATCTTTTGGAATCTGTTTATATGCTTGGAAATTATTTTATTATAGATTTTATTATTAAATCTTATTATTATAGATTTGAAACCAGTGGAAATATTAGTCAGCTTGATTCTCAAGCAACTTCGGCTGCATTTTCTGGTGCCATTAGATTATGTGAAAGCTGGCCAGAGACACTATCTTCTCATGCTAGAATTGATGCTACATGTGTTACGAGAAGCTGCGATTTAAAAAATCCTGCTTTTCCTTCCATTTCATCTGCCGGTTGCCCATCAGTTCATCTTATATATACAGCTCAGGCTCCATTGTCTATCATATTGAATAAAAGGTTTGATTTTTTCGTATTTGTACCCTGATAAGAAGCACTTGGCGAAGTGGATTATAGGCGAATTTCGCCTAAATTTTTTAATGAATTTTTTAAAGCAGAATCCAAATTTTATTCTGGAATGTTTAAAGGAAGACGACCTCTTAATTTCTTTTATTTTTCGATTATATTTTTTCACTTTCACTTTCGATTATATTTCATAGTAGTAAATGTGGGCATTGGATAAATTCAAACTTTTGTTTCAATTTTGCTGCAATTCCGCAAAAATTTCTCCATTTGGAAAAAATGCTTAGATTTGTTGTGATCTACCTGTTGGAATTGGAATCATCCTTCGCTTAAATTTAAATATGTTCCATCTTTTCTTGTTACAAACCGAGAAATCTAATTGGCTGATTCCTTGATAGTTGTTGATTGTTAGAATACATTTTTCTTCTCGTCAATTTTCTTCGAAATTAGAAGTGGAATCGCTTTTGTTCAAAATCCGTGTTAATCGCCAGTTCATCCAGACTTTCAAAAGGCAGATTTATTCTTGAGTATAATCCCAACAATAATAATAGAAAAACGATTTTTTTCTCAGTTTTTTTCTAGGCGTATGCACTATTTCTGATTTTTCTTCGTTAATTGCAAAATTGAAACGATTCAAAGTCTGCACTATTTTTTGATTACTTTGTAAAAGAAATATCGTCAAATTTACAAATTTCTTTGTTTATCTTCATTATTTTTAGCGCACTTGGGATTTATCAACGAATTTTTGAATTCATCTGGTCAGTCGTTTTCACCGATTTGCGACTAACTAGTATCTTGAAAAAGCATTCGCGACTGATGAGTGGTGTTGCAAGGCTTTATCCCAGTGAGAATTTTTCATTCTTCTTTTCAAATTTTTTTTTCAAACTTTTCTTTTTTTCTTTTATCATTACTACAATAATTTAACCTTATTTCAGCATTAAAATCAACATGTTATCTTTATGCGCTTGCATTTTCAAGAATGTCACACTTTCTTTTCGTTCTTCGTTCCTATATTAATAATGTTAGTCTACGAGTTTTTTTGTATACATATTTACTCAATTTGTTCAATATAAAACGAATAGCTCTATTCCATTTTTTTACTATTTATATTTAGGTTATATCAAGTTCCAGTTCCAAATTTTCTGCCCAGTTAGATGGGCGTTCCAACAGTCTAGAAAAGGTTATCGATTTGCACCACGAATATTTGATAGCGACAGAAAGTGGTCTTGTTCAGAGTGATAATTGTGCAGTATGCTTAAAATCTTCATTTTTCTTTTTTTTTTAATTTGACCTTATTTTAAATTGAAAAATTTTTTTGAGGATTTTTTTGCGCACTTTTGAGGTTTTTTCCTTTTTTGATGTCTTTTGTTTAAAAAATTCCACTTTTAAGTACCAAGATTTTAAAATCTTGCTTTTATATTTATCTTTTAGAATTTGCGAGCACTTTTAATAGTATCAGTCAATTTTATTTCCGAAATGATAGCGCTTTATATGCAGTTTTTTTTAAGGGTAAGTATTATTGCCGACTTTTAAAATATTTCACAATCACCATCTGAATTAAAATTTGAAAAGCGTATAATTTAATCAACTTTCATAGTTGAAATCAGTTGTAAGCCATTCAGAAATAATTGTGGATCTATGATTTAATTTGTCTTATACAAATCAATAAACATATTTTATAAATCAACATCTGAAAATTAAATTTATGATTTGGTTTTACTTGGAAAATTTGTTTTATATTTTCTTATTGTAGATTAAATGCGAAATATCAAAAAATGCTTTTATGTGCAATAGTGGAGACGGTAGGATAAATGATTTATTAAAAACCACGAATTTTGAACGAGAAGAAGAACGAATCCGATTTGAAGAAATCATTGATGAAATATCATCAGACAATTGTCCACGAATCAGAAGCATTCTTGCTAAATTTTCGGTATAAGTTGCTATTTTTTTAAGATTCAGATTTTCCCTTTTTTTACAGTCAATTTTCCACTTTTTTACGAGAGATGACCAAACTATCTTAAAATGGATATTTTTATTAATTTAACTATTTTAATTTCTTGGTTTTTAGTTGTCGATGCGTGATATCCTATGTGAAATCTGGAATTGTTCGCATGTGCCGCATGTGGCACAGTTCGCATCAGCCCTTAGTCTCGGTGACCTCTATAGCACTTCTAATAAATATTCTAGTTGATGAGGGCCACTTGGTTGGTGAAAATCCATTTGAAATCAGATATAGTAGTTTGGTATTTTCATTTCATTTAAAAAAGCTTTAATCTACTTTTTTGTTTATAATGTTTTTTTCGTTTTTTAATAATACATGTTTTCTTAGATTTAAATATTTAATGTGTTTAATTTAACCCTTAAGGTTGTTGTGGTCCAAAATATAAATTTATTTAGTTTCTCATGATTTCTCATATTTTTACTGAATTTATTGTTTTTGTATTTACCTTCGTTTTATTCCATGCAAAATGGTAGAAAATTTTTTCGCTTGTAATTAGATCCCAATTTTAAAAATGCGTTCTTCGTTATTTTTTGACGATGTAAAAATTTATGGAATTGTTGAAACGTCTTTTTTTTGACTTAATTATTTTTGCTTCTTTCCTAATTTAAATTTGAAAATAATAAAAAATAAAATTATTCATATTTATTTTCGAATCAAATGTCGAACTCCTTTGGGAATTTGTCTGATCCGACAAGCCAACAAACAAACTGAACGAGCAGTGATGAAGAGAAATATAACAAAGCTGCTTGAAATAGTAGAAAGCGATAAAAGTGCATAATTAATAATAAAAACCAACATATGTTCTATGAACTACAAAAACTAAAAAAGTTCTTCACCTAGCCAATGTAAATAATACGAAAGTGCATTGATAATATCAATGAAGGCGGCATTTAAGCGAAGGTGGATACAATCATTTGCGATTTTATTCGCTCGACGGATCCGTAAAAGTACCTTAGATACCTTAAAATCACCTTCGATATCTTAATAGCTTCTTAATATCTTCCACTCTCATTGGCCATGTTTCGCAGTCATAAAGCAAGGTCGAACTGATTGCGGCTATATAGATTCGGATTTTCGTCTTTATAATAATTTCGCGACTGTTCCACAAAAATTTTATTAGTCGGAAAAACATTTCTAGCTGTTGTTATCCATGTTACAATTTCATCCTTTGTCTGGCCATTTAGGATTAGAGTGGATCCAAAGTATTTAAAGTCAGTCCAGCATTTCCTTAACCGCAATATATTGATAAAAGTAGTATTTTATCAGCTTTTTGTATATAAGACGAAAACACTTTCATTTTGTTTACATTGGTTTTGAGTCCAATTCTCGCTTCAGTTGTTGACACATTCTTTAACATTGTTTGTATTTCCTTATAACTGTCAGTAAAAAGAACTACATCATCAGCGTATTCGAAGTATTTGCACACCTCTTGAGTGCCGGCAAGCGATAACCGTTATATCGCTATCGCGTAGTTGAATATTGTTGGGGAAAGAACGTAGCCCTGACGGACATCGGTTCTTATTTTGGAGTCTATCAGTTTCCCATATAGATTTAATTCATTGTAATTCTTCGAAGTATCCGATAGGATCTCCTCACATTCGGGCTGGATGCTTTTTCAGACAGTTGGTCAGTTGCTTCCGATACCCAACTAGCGCACTTACTATACCATAATGTGGAAGTGGCTAACTAGGTATGTGTTTAGTTGGGATACGTATTCATTTGCCTTTCTAGAGATGTCATTGTCATTTATTTCACTGAGGTGTTTTAATAATGAGGTTTGAAATGCGATTATTATTTCCGGATCTTTTAATTTGAGATAGTTCAAAGATCTTGGGATACGCTATTTCTTATCAATTTTTTAAAATCTTGGCTCAAACTATAACATAATCCATGACGGTTACCAGTTTCAGCGCCCCGAATTACTATCAAGAACTCTAGTAGTACAGAACTCTTCCAGCGGTAACTGACCAATATATAATCAATCTGATTGGAATATTAGTTGTTCGGAGAGTTCCATGTGACTAGATGCTTCTTCCGATGCCGAAAGCAAGTGTCAATAATAAAGACTTCGTGCTATTCGGCAAAACGAAGAAGACGAAATAAAAAAAAGTGAAGCATTCTTCATTGGAAAAAAGTGAAGCATTCTTCATTGGCGCACTGGACCTTCGACGCCATATGGGCCAATTACCGAGTTCATCGAAACGACATCATGACTTACATGCTCTGCCCCGATTATGACCATATCACTTCATGATTATTTCCAGACAAATATTTTGCATTCATCTATAAATGTGGCTTGTTTAAATAATTTTCCATTTTATCTTTGATTCAAACATGTGGTCATTCTATTTCGTAAAATTTTTAAAAAAAAAATGATTGAAACCAAAAAATTATGATTTATTTCGCAAATAGCCCATTGCATCCAGCGGATCCAGTTTGATGGAGAATGAAGCAGTTATAGGAAAATTATCGACTGTCTGGTTGCGAATTTCTGGACTGCGCGAATGCATGGAATTTTAAGAAACGAAATCTAAGATTATGACGAAGACCGATTTCTCAAAATAAATAGTTAAAATACATATGAATTTGAATTTGAATAATTTGCAAATTTCCAATTATCCATGTAAAAGTTATATGGGCTTATTGATAGGATCATTTCATTTCTGTAAAATACCGTATTTGCAGATCATAGTGGCAACTACGATCAACAACTGAGAGTGAGCATGGTTCAGTGGGTTGCTTCCTCATTTCATTGAGTAGTTCTGAGCCAGCAGCCTTTTAAAAATTTGAATGGCATTGGTGCTACATTTGTAGCACCGAGCAACTTGTTAACAAAAGTTATTTGGTCCAGCCAGCAAACCAGCTTAACCAGAAAAGGTAAGCAAAAAGAAGAAAAAAGAAAAATACACATCGAGCATTTCAATAGAAGAAATGAAAATATTCAAATATTTCAATTTTAATGCAAATAATCTGAAAATAATCCTCAGTACCATCCCTAGAAAAATTGGCGAATAAAGAAGATTGAAGATTTGCGTATTTCCTTATCAAACGCTTTCAAAGGGCATAGCAAACTCAACAATAAAAATATCATTCTTAAGTACCATCAAAGAAGTTTATTTGCTTTTTTTTATTTTTTTAAATATTAAATTTCTCTTCCTTTGGATTTTAAATATTTTTCAGTGAATTCCTTATTTTCTGCTAAATATAATTTTAAGTTCAGTGATCAAATTAAAATATCGGAAAATTATGAAAATTCTGCGATGAAATTTAGAGATTTCACCGTTCTTGCCGATGGCGTTTGCAATCAGCTACTTTGCAATTTGCAATTACGAATACATATTTCTGAATTTATAATTAGCAAAAAAAAATTTATTTCAAAGCGTAAAACATTCTTACAAATTAAACAGTGAGATGATGCTTCCTTTCATTAGAAACGTTGTTTTTAGGTACATAAGGGCCTAAATTTCTCGGATAGCCCAACATACTTATGCTTTTGTTGTTTCAGCATACCTAATTAATAATTCGTGTCGCTCATCCTTGCCTTCCAATATGATAATCCGAGTCACTTAAGTGGCAACCATATGATCTGTTTATGCTTCAAAAAAAACGTGTCATTCAATTATTCCGTTTGTAAAGAAAATGGCAAAATTTAAGTAATTTGAATAATTTCAAAATAAAAAAACGAATTCAAACGTTAAAATTAGATTGCAAATACCAACAAATAATCTTAAAAAATTTACGGAAATTTAAAAAGAAAAGAATCAAACGCATGAGAAAAATTCTGAACAATTCTGAATATTAATGATTAATTGAAAAGCAGCCGTTGGTATCATTTGATTTTATCATATTTTGGCATTTTATCATGAACAAAACTCTACAGGCTTTCAAAAGATATATTTTTTGAAGCTAGCAAAGTTATAAAGTGTTGTTCTACATCTTTTTAATTTCTCTCTCTCTCTACTCTATGAATGCAAGTGAAAAATAAAAAAAATAACTGTTAACTGATAACTGACAATATGAAAGATAAGTGGTCACCTACCTTGGTGGTGTATGTTTGGTTTGGTAATGTTTGGAGTTTACTAGTTTCACAGTTAGATATAACAAAACTTTTTTTACATTCTCTTAGTAGAGGAAAAAAATATTAAAATATTCTCCCATCGAAAAAAATTCCAAAAATTCGCGAAAATTTGATCAACTATTTTTATTTTCGTTCAATCAATTATATCAATCAATTTTGAATTTCGGCAAATTTGAGAGCTTTTTTACGTTTTATTAAGCCACGTTTTAATAATTTTTTCATCACAAAAAGAAAGAAAAAAATTTAAAAATCTGTAAATATTTTTTAATTAATTATAAAAATTCCATTTTTTATAATATTAAAAAGAGATAATTCCATAATGATGAAAGTTTTCAGAATTTTTTTCCATTTTTTGCATTGTAAATGTTTTAAATGTTTGGATGAAAAAAAAAGAAGTTTTCGATTGCTGATTTTTATAAAAAAATGATATAAATGATAACTTGAAAAAATGATAAATTTAAGCTATAAAGAAATTTATTAATATAAAGGTTCTTATTAATCTTGCATAAAATATATTTTAGAATATTTGAAAATGATAAGTGGTCACCGAATATTTCATCATTGATGAGATGAGAAATTTACTCCAATTTCTAATAAGGGCAAGAATAGCAGTATTATTGGTCTTACCTTTAGTTAAAGCACAATATCTCACCATATTCCTTGTCACCTAGAAGACTTATTCAGTTATATCTCGCAAATTATGCATTTATTCTAATTTTCCTTCTAGCGACGCCATTTCCCATTAGGCTAACTTCGTTAGTTTATCGAAGCTGACAATTTTATAGAGAGTAAAACGGTGATAGATGTGGTTCACCGACCCTATCCTGTCAGTCCCAAATTATATTAAATTATGCTATTCAGAATCTATCTCCATTTTCGTCTAAATTTGATATACCACCATTTTTGACAAATTTTCATTTTGCTAAACTTGTTGGACAGAAAAATTGAAAAGATTCTACAAAAAGTTTTATTTAGATTTTTATCCAAATTGGATTTCGTTATTCCGGCTGAATACGAGCACTTTGTGAAGTAAGAATTCCTCGATAAGGGAAACTAGAAAATTTAAATTTGATTATCAGAGATATTTTTCATATCAAACTTACATGATATCACAAGCAATGCCCATTATCCAGTTTATTGTATAGTTGAATATTGTAGGGAAAGGATGCATCCTTGACTAATTTTTATTTCGAATGGGTCTGTTAGTTCCCCCGAGAACTTGAATTATTGCTATGAAGTGCATTTGATTCTCTCAACTTTAGTGACCTTTATAGCAGTTATAGTGCCAATAAAATCCATACAGGATGAAGTTTACTTATGGACTGACTGGAATTTGAGGAAATCTAGTTGAAAATCATTGTTTTTTGCCTATTATTATATTATTAATTCTCTTATTTAATTTTCTTACTTTATGTCACTATCGCGTTATCATATTATTATCTTATCTTCGAGTTATTACATATTAAATATTTAACTAAAATATTTAATTTAATTGACAGCCAAGTTTATTGTGAATTATAAAATTGCTTCTATTTCTCGCGTTTTTTTATTGAATTTTATTTTTATGGTTAGCTTTCGTCTCATTCTTATTTTTTAATTTTACAATTCAAATATTAATTATATTAATAAAATATTAGTTTATTTTTAAAATTATCCTAAAAAGATTATCCTAAATTATTAAATTACAGATTCCGGTTTTTTCCATTCATCATTCTATTATATTAATAAAATCTTTTCATTTCTTTCTTACGAAGTAGGCCAATGGATTTAGAAATTTTTAATTTCCTATTTTAATTTTAAGATTTATTAAAAATTCTTTTTTCCAGATTGCTGATTTTACTCTGAACTTGGAGGTACAATATCTATCACAACGAAAATGAATAAAAATGGTACTCGAGTGGTTTTTATAGTTGTATTTGTAAAGTGACATAGGCGCAATTCGTCATCGGTTGGCAGCCTATAATTAGAAGCCTGCAATTAATAGTGCTGCCAATCGGCGCATTTATTCCTTTATTCCCTCTCTGGTGAGAAGGTCAAATCATAATAGTCAATGAAACCAGCCAAACTTGCGTTCTGTAAAAATCCAGAAAACAACACTGAGATAAATGTTAAATATTATCAGAATTATTATCAGAATTATAAAATATTATCGGAAAATTATTTAAATATCTTAAGTAATAGTTTATAGTAGTAAATCAGTTGGTTGCCTTCTATAATTTTAATTTCATCGCGTTTGTTATTGATAATTTATAGGTAAAAAGCAATTCATTCGTAAGGAATGACTGTCATCATTAAATCTAGCAATTTCTTTCTTTTTAATAATCAAAAGAACTGATTGACCCTCGGTACATATATATTTTTATCCTAAAATTCTTTCAATTGCTTTCAAAATAAACAAATCCATAGGGATATAAAATGACTCTCTGAAACGTCCAATCTTGACATTATAGCAATTATAATTGCTCATAGATTAATTGCTGATAAGATTAGAAGTATTTATATGTGATAATAGCTCTTAGCTTGAAATTAGCTCTTAAGCAATGAATTTTCGGCAAACTTTCATTTAATTTTAGTGAATTATAAGAAATAAATTGAACAAATTAGTAAAAAAAATTTATAAAGAATTTTAAAATTGCTTTGATAAAAAGTGAATCAAATATTATCTATCACCTTTGGTACCACTAAAAAGCTTCATACTTTATGCATTAAGTTCGAAACCATTTCAGCATGTGATATGCAAATAGTTTAGTTCCATAGTAGGTGTTATTCTGTTCCTTTCACGCTATATTTAGTTTTCCATCACGTTTTTTTCTTAATTTTGCATCAATAACAATGATTTGGTTAGTTTCAGATAGTTTGCAATAATTTATCCAGCATTTCAGATTTTATTAATGCAAGCAAACGGAGCTTATCACTTAACTTATCTATTTTTAAAAATTTTACAAATTTTAAAAAAATTTAAAATTCATTTGTTTAAATATTGAAAAATAAGCGCATATATTGTTAAGTTTAATCATTTTTCGTAAGAATTTTTGAGAATTCCTGTGCAATTTTTGCAGCATTTTTTGAATAATATTTTTGAAAATTCTTTGTTTCACTTACTTTCGCTAATTTTTTACGACAGAGCAGCATTAAAATATTATTAAATTCAGAATAAAATGAAGAATGCTTGCGGGATTAAAGCTAATTGAGGACGACTAAAACTAATGATTACATGTCAATTGCACTATTCAAATAATAAACGAAATAGAAATGTCAAGTGGGATATATATTATTCGAAAAAGCTGAATTGGATAATTGAGATTAAAAATAATAAATAAAATCTTTAATTTATCCGTTATTTATTCTATGATTATAAGTTAAAAAAATGTCAAATATCTCAAAAATCTATTAAAATTTCTTCTTATTCAATTAGCGATAATCGTGATAATCAATAAAAATTGATAAGTGATTTTGCAATATGGCGAACAAAAAACAATTATGCAGAATGATTTTTATTAAAACAAAAGGAACCTAAAGGACGATATTTTTTGGCCAATGTTAGTTTCATCCAATAAAAATAGTTGTATAATAAATACATAACGGAGGAATGCCACAATGATGTATCCCATTAAGTTTAATGGCGCATGCACAGCTATTCTGTTAGGAATTTTTAGAAAAAAAACGGCCTTAAAATTGCTGCAAAAATATTTGCGAATTTCTAATTATTATTTAATATGGCTTATTATTGGAAAAATTTATGAAAGGTAAAATGATCGCAGAAATTAGAAAGTTTTCTCTTCTCTTATTTGCTTAACTTATTTGCTTATTTATTTATTACAACGTTTTTATTCGGCTTTCTTTCCGCTCACCTATCCGCTTATCTATTTATTGTATTTAACTTTATTAATGTTTTATTGTTATAAATCAAGGCAAAAAATGCAGCAATATTATGCGGAAATGAGGATTAAAAAATAAGCTGAAAATAGCGGAATTTTCCGCAGAAACAATTAATTACCTTTAAGAATAACAGAGGCAAATTTTTCTATACGATAATTAATTATTTTGATGCGATTTAGCTCGGTAATGAATGAATTTCGCTTCTTCAAACTGATTTCATGGTAATTTTATTTCTTGTGATAATTTATGTGATATTTAAAAATTTGCGATAATTTGTATATACTTTTCTTTTTTTTCTTATTCTTATTCTCAATATAATCTGGAATATTTACCGCATGTGAAATTGCATTTCATTCCTTGTAAATAATCGTTGATTTGATTAAGATAAGAATTTTTCCTTTTTTCCTTCAACTTGATTCTCATTCTAATTTAAATGTTACAAAAAAATTCATTCAATATTACTATTATTAATATTATTATTGGAAATATTTATAAAATATAGAAATTATTAAAAATGTAAAATATGAATAAATCTCATGGATAAATTTATTATCGGTTGGATAAAGAATTTGTCGCATTTGCATGAATAACTTTTTAGTTATATATCAAGTAGTTACTTTAATATTTCCTTAAATAAGTGCTTCATTCTTAATAGTCAATAAAATTCTGCAAAATTCGTAGAAATTATTTATTTTATTAAATTAATTCGGAAATTTTTTGGGAAAATTCTTTTCTTAATTTTTAATCGTTCCAGCATAAAACCATTTTCTTTCCAATGTATAAATCAAACATAACATATCGCTTTTCTTTTTTTTCTTACACCAACAAATTTACAATTTTTGCTATAAAAATGAATCATAACTCTCTTCTCTTTTTCTAAATTTTTTTCTCCTAAAAATGTTGCCATATTAAAATTTTTAGCAGAAAATCGAAATTTTTATTATATATTAAAATACATTTTGTATAAAAATTAATTAGGATTAAATGTAAAAATAAAAATATATTTCGACCATTTAAAATATTAAATTTATTGTTTAAAATCAATTCAAAAATAAGAGATCAAAAAAATTTCTTTTAAAATTTATATCATTATATATTTTTATTATTATATTCCATCATTAGCTAAGTTTGCGATTATTCTTAGAAAATTGTCCATTTCCTCTAATCGGATGAATTATAAGCATTTAAGCATTTTTTAAAATCGAACCAATTCAAATTATTCTGTTAATTACGAATTAAATTTAAATAGTTGAAATTAATCATTAAAAAAATTTAAATTCTAACGCACTATTCTTATATAATTCTGAAAATTTTATAACTTCAATTTAAATTCAAATTTGCGGAATCATTTTTATTATTATTAGCATTAATATTATTGTTATTATTATTGTTATTTTTAGTTAATATAATTTTTTTTAAGAGCATTCAATATTACTGGTTAGATTCGCTTCGCTGGCTTGTCGGACCAGACAAATATGCCAGGGAGGCGCTTGGTGAGAGGGGGAGTCGTCAGCTCGTCCGGCCGATCATTAACAATATATTAAATAATATCGCTATTTTTACATTAATATATAATTTAATATTTAATTACTTAGTGATGTAATATTATTTGATATTAATATTTATGTTTAACATTATTATTATTACAAATTATTATTATTATTATAAATTATTATTACAATTATTATTATCACTATCATTGTCATTATTATTATTAAAGTTTAATCGTTATGGCCTATTTTGTTTGATGAATTTGAAAATAATAAATTTTTTTGTTCGCATTATTCATTATTGGAACAAATTCTTCTTCTAACTCTCACCATTACTGGTTAGGCTGGCTCAACTGGCTACAAGGGTAAGAGGTCTCCAACTGGAACAAATTACCTTTGAAGAATATTATATGTAAACTTCAGTGCTATTAATGTTAGATTAATTGATAATACAATTTCAACACATCAGTTTTTATACAGTTATTTTGCTATTAATGACATTATCGTCTCTGATTCCTTCATTTTTTACATACAAATTTCTCTTTATTTGTAATTACTATCCTTTTAATGTTTATTGTTCAGGCACCAGCATGCATCCCGGCACTATGTTCAGCTTGGTTTCTTTGTATAAATAGAAATATTTGTCTATCCACCATATAATTTCCTCATATTAATGGGCATGGTTGGGCGATAAAATCGCCTCTAATAGTTCCCTTATAACCCTTATATACCTCTCTCTCTTAGTTCCTTTTCGGATTCCATTATACTATCTCCTAACTGCGTTATATCCCCTCAACATTGTTCTCTATTAAGGCCTTACGACGCTCAGTTACAAATCGCATATTCCACTTAACATTCCTTTGAAGCACTCTTTTAATACCACCTCAGACTTTATCACATCCCTTTATATCTTTTTAGGGTGCTATATTTTTCAAGCCTCCCTGTTTCATTTTTTTTTCATTCCCTCAAACCATTTAATACATCCGAAATTTGTTATATTCTCTAAACATTTCTAAAACTTGCAAACGACGCTGCAAAAATCATCCATACATTGAGAAAAATTGTTCTATCAGCTAACAATTCAGTTAAGATTCGCTTATCGATCTGATTTGGTTAATAAACTACATTTTCAGAAAAGCAAATAAAATCGGAAAACAGTGATGAATTTCATTTGATCTAATTCTATTTAACTTGAAAAAGAAACGATGTCAAGCATTCAAAATTTAAATGAATTGGTGATTATTCCTTAGCCAAGAGATGGTTTTAATTCTTTTTTAAAGTAAGAATTATTCAAATACTTTAAAATATTACTTATTATATATTATAATAATAAATTTAAATAATGCTTTAGGGTAGATTATTTTATAATATTTATTGCAATATTTAGTGTCGCAATGCAATGCAATGCAGTTAATTCATTCATTCATTCATTCAATTCTTGAAATTGAACGACTAATTTCATGAAAAACGAAAATTAAATTATATTTATCCACAATCAGAAGCCAAATCTTAGGCTTATCTTGTATCGTTGAGTATAATTTGTATAAATCCATTCGTTTATCTAATTTCCTTTTGCAAATCGCATTGGTCAACATCCTACTGATCGGTCAGTTGTACTTATCATTATTACTTATTACTATATAATTATTATTACTCATTATTAGTTGTGTTTTTGTCAAGTATTACTTTATCAATCTATCTATTCATTTTTCTTCTTTATTTTCCCGTCAACAATTAGCGAAAGTACAAATTCAATATACAATAGTACAATTTTGCTCATAGAAACATAAATATAAAAAGACGAAAAGTCAAAAAAATTGTGGTTAGAAAAATCAAAATATTTTTATTCTCTGTAAAATAAATTAAGCGAATGCTATTGCGAACGATGATCGGATGCTTAAAGATATGCTTGTGGATGTTTAGATTTAGTGTAATATAATTTGACTATTTAGTATTTATAGGGGGTTTAATGTGTATCGATAAACAATGAATAGATAAACGAAAGGTACGTTTGCATTTTTGAGTTGCCTGCAGATATTTCAGCAGCGACTGATTATCAAATTTCTTCGTTTGAATATCGTAAAATTAAAAATGCACGAAAATGTTTGCAAGAAATAAAACATTCCGATAGTTCGAAATAGTTTGAAGAACTCATTGGAAAACGCCAATGAATTGCGTCGAAGAAGTAAATCACCATGTGAAAACCATAATTGGTTTAGTGTACTTGCTGCTTTTAATCTAACATTGTTGTCAGTCAGATCAGACATCACTATAGGAAATAGAATGGTTAATTATAATACGCGTAAACGAAGTTCGAATGGTGCTGAGGGCACTTGTGATTCCATCCCGACTGTTATATCTGACTGTTATGGGATAACTGTATAAGTTTAGTTATCTTAGTAGCCTAACTAGTAATGGTACAAGTTAAATGAAAAAAATGAAAGCAAAAATTTTTTCAAATTTTTAGGTTTCATGGGAATGTCAAGTTTTAATGCACCGCAGATAATTAGCAATCTAATCAATGCAACCGTCAACAAGGGCAAAGAAATTTTAAAATGAATTTTATTGAAGATTTTCGCTAATTAATTTCAAACACTAAAAAATGAAGACATTTGAGAAATTTAAAATTTATGAAAAATACAATGAAATCTAAAATTTTTAAGTTTTATTATTATATTTATTATATTTCAATAGAGTCTGTAATTAATTATGGGACATCAATTAATAAATTTTAATCCGATTTTTTGTTGGATTTTCATTGATTCGAATTTAATCAACCAAAAGGTTATAAATTGAACTTTAATAAATTAATTTTAATTTCAAAGTAATCCGATTTAAAGAATGCGGTTAAAATTAGAGAAAATAGCAAAGAATAATCTTGTAAGCGGTTCGTCGAATATTAAAATGGTATCCACTTTTTCATCATTCCTGATTAGACTCGCTCCGCTGGCTCGTTGGATCGTATTAACCTTGCTAGATGAGTTGCTGTTGCGGATATTCTAGGATCGTAAAAAAAAAAACCAAAATCAGATGTCTTAAGGATGTCTTTATAATTATAAATTATAATTATAACTAATTTTTTTTTTGAATTTTACTTATTTTTTGAATAGTTTTAATTTATATTATTATATTAATTTTTTTCTGCTTTAATTTATTTCATTTATGCAGTTATTTAATATTTTTTAGATAATGTTTTCGCTTTTAATTGAGGTTTATTTGCTAATTTTTCGTTGTTTGATTGTTTGCTTATCATACTTACGGAAAAAGGAATACGATTGGCATTACTGATTCTATTTATAAATGTTAGATTAATTGATTGTAAGCATTGTTTAACAATGTCTAAATTTTAGAAAGCAAATATTATTAGGATGAGAAATTTTTAACGACGAGTCACTTGAGGATAGAAGTAAATCCCTATAAGTACCACTAAGATTTTTGCTCCTACTCGAGAGCTTTTTGGTTCTTCGAGAGACAATAATCTAAATAACAACCGCTCGGTTATTTCCTTTAATTGCATATTATTATGTCATATAATATTTGATATTTTTTTTCATTACTAATAATTTATATTTGTCTAAGACTATTTATGTAAAAAATTACCCGAAATATTGATGCAATCTTGTGTGATTTGATTTTAAACATTTTAAACATTATTTTTTTAAACATTAATCTATTATACAATAATTTAAACATCGAAGTTATTAAAAAACATCTGTTGGCTTTTCCAAATTCATAGAAGGCAATTAATTTACCAGCTAGATATCGTAATAAATTTTCAATATAATGGTACCCACAAAATGTGGAAAAAGCGATATAGACATCTTGAAGTAGGTGATTTATTATTCGGAAATCATGAGCTTAAATCTTAAATCCATTATAGAATGCTGATAGTACTCGATTCTGCAACCTATATTTCATTGCTTTATTAAAAAGAATGTAATGGGGATTGAGTTTTTAAAGAATGGCTTTAAAGGACATTACGTAAAGGGAATGAACAGGCTGCTTAAGGAACAGCGGCCTAATTATTTGGTTAGTTGTTGCACATATCTTAAAAATTAAAAAGCCTAAGATCTTAAGTTTTTTTCGACTTATCAATAGAGTCCCGATTGAAAGATTCAAAAATTATGGGCAATTCGAGTGCCAGAAACTATGGTACCATTGAAGTGGTACCGGTTCTTATTTTTTAGAGATTCTCAGAGATCTTGCAAAAATTGTTTCCATTCATAGTAAATTTCCTTACAAATTATAAGTCCCTCTAATTTTACTACAACCTTTGATTTAAAATTCATTCCATTTAATCACTTTTCATTGATTTTATTGAGGTATTATTTTAAAAAAATCATTAAGAGGAAAGTACTGTTCTTTTCCCCTTGAAATGCTTCATTGCTTTTTAATTAGTTTCTTTTTTCTAAAAAAAATTTAAGTTGAATAATTTTTTTTGGTCCTTCTCTTCTTTTCACTAACTTAAGCGACGGACTTCTATCCATCAGTTTGTAATTTAGAATAAAATTTATTTGCCATAAAAATATGAACTTTTCGCATAATAAAGATATATATTATTTTCAGCACAAAATTTGTTCTTTGGCTTATCTTATTGGAATAGAAATTTAAGTTTAATGTTTAAGATGAAAATTCGCATCGCAAATCAGACTATTTATCATGTAAATGCCTGCTTCACCTAAATAATTAATCAATCTTCCTTTTCTTTTTTTTTCAGTTCCATTCGTTTAGCAATGCTTTTCATCAAATTTATCAACACCGAATTCAAGCAAAATTATCCTCCTAATTTTTAAGTTTTCAATTTTGATTTTTTCCAAAAAATTATTCTTTGTTAATTATAATTATTAATACAAACGAAGATGCTTATTTAATTAATTACATCCTGAGAAAAACGAAGTCGTCAAATCGTGGAATCCATCGCATTGAAACCATTGAATATACTTTAAAAGCTATTTTGTGAAAGAATTCTGTAAATGGCTATCTGATCGCCTATAAAATTTCGTCTCAAAACTGGTCGATTACTTAAAAAACTTTATAATTTCAACTAACGGTTATCGCTGATAAAAAATAATTAAATGAATAAAAGTTGAAATATTTCTCAAAGTTTTTTTTCTTTTAATGATGAAAAGATCCAAAATTCGTTCTAAATTTTGAGATAACTTAATAGATTTCAAGTATATTGCAATAGAATACCTTAGTGAATTTTTGCTGATGCTGAAATTTCCAGCATTAGTAAGTTAGTCATTTAAAAATTCGAGTGGTGTTAATGACCTATCTTTCTTTCACCATGTGACTCTCCATCAAAAATTCCTTGTCGTATTATATAGCTATTAGAGCAAAGGCTCAAGCATAGACGCGTCGGAATGTTCGAATGAAGAAATTTGTCCAGAAATGGTAAATATTGTAATAAAATTAAGTTCAAAAGATTCTTTATCATTGTTTCTATTTATCATCAAAAATATCGTTTTTTGTCATTACTTTTTTTAAATTTTTAAATTTTTGCTTATTATTTGTCTAAAAAAGTTGCCAAATAGAATGAAATAGAATGTTTATCTTTGAATAGTGCTAATTAGTTTCGTCTTTCATACAAGTGGATTGTTGGAAATCAATCGAGGTACTATTGTAATTCTCGAGCGTAAAATAGTATACAAACAAATATCTCTCACAAATCTCTCTTGGGAAGAAAAGAAATTTCAAATGATTTTTCAAGATGAACTTTCAAGTATAATTTTCGAACTCCAATAGTAAAGTAGTATTTAAATATAACTAAAATATATTTGAGGATTTTTGCCTTAAAATGTTGAAAACAGAAATGAAATGAAGGCGAATTCTCAACAAATTTTCGACGAAAATTTAGAATTGAACTTCATGAATTATTTCGATATTCTTTGGGAATTTTTTTTGGATAAATTCTCAGAAACTAATGAAAAAATAATCGAAAAATTTTGGAAACATTTGGAGCAATTTTGAAAATTTATCAGACTAAATTGAAATATTTGCAAAATTAATGAAACTCTTTTTGATTTCTTTCTTTAATAATGCGTTCATTTATTATTAAATTCGATAAAATTCCTGAAATAGATAAATTTGCCATAATAAAAAATAATATTTTAATGAACGTTTTACTATTTTCTAAACATTTTTCTTGAGGATTTCTCTCAACTTTTTCGCTGAAAATCGTTTCTTTCAAATATTTGCTCGTTTTTAATTACATAAATCGGTTGTATCTTTTTTTTTATAAAAAAACGTTGAACAAATTCTTAAAGTTTTTTATTTGTTAAGCATTTCATTTCACGAATGATTTCCTTTATTAATGAATGTATATGAGAATTTTCCTTTTTCTTTTAGTCCATTTCAAGTTGGAATTAAAATTTTATAAATTTTTCGATAAGTGAAATCGCTGTCTCGCCATACATATATTTACATATATTTTCTTTCTCTTTATTTATCGCATTCCGTCCGATTCGATTTTTTTTCATCCCCATGGAATTTAATTAGATAAATAGGTTATATAATAAGCCTTACAAATCTTCTTTGCAGATATAATCAGAAAAATCAAATTACTAAAAAAAAGTCGATTTTATTTTATTATACCGATTTTTTTTCCAACATCTTAAAATTTCTTAAAATAATTTCTTAAAATATTTTTTAAAAGAAAAATTAAATTCTAAAAATTTAGAAAATGAGCGAGGAAATAATATTGAGTGGAAAAGCAGTTGAATTAAACGACGAAGAAGAAGAATCGATGGATAGCGATGAGGATTCTGAAGCTGGTGAAAAATGGTTCGTATTTTTATACTTTCATTATCAGTCTAACGGATCGAAAATTTATCGAAGCGAATAATTAATATTTTCTAATCTCCTCAGAGAATTATTTTATTGCCGTGAATAATTAAATTAAAAAATTAATGAATTAATTTGTTTTATCAAATCAATAATTATAATTGACAAATGATAACGAATGATATTCCTGAGATGAAGCAGAAAAGCACTTTTAAATGACAAGCATTTTTTAAAGAAATGAAGGTAATTAATGAAATACAATTTTTTCCGGAAAAAGCTACAAATTTTGTTAAATTTCTGCAATTTATTGTATATATTAAGCAAAAATATATAATACTTTTTTTTTCTCTTCTAATAATAACGGCATTCAATATTTCTCGGCTGACTATGGGGACTATTGGACTTCTTTCGTAGAAGTGCCGAGAGGTTTTCAGTACCATCCAGGTCTTATTTCTGGTGACGTATTTTACACCCCTTAAACATTCTGATTCTGATGCTTAGAAGCAGTTGGAAAACGAAAAAATGTAACCGCAATTGGATCATTCACTTAGGCTTCTCTAAGTGAATTTGCTTTCTATCAATTTACTGGCTAATACATTCTCCACAACTCTTCCTTTTCTGCATTATGCAGTCCGTTTAATCTAATAATTTCGTATTAGAACTATGTGATTGGTTTCTTATTTGATTTGTTCGATAAAAAAAAATTCTTTATAACTGGTATGTTCGATGAAGTGAGGATTCAAAATGAAGGAAGCAATTCGAATTGCTTCCTATAAGTGAAGAAAACTAGCTGAAATCATTGCTTATCGGTTAGATAATCAAGTAATATGCTGTTAAAATCAAAGTCAAGCAACTTAAATTTGGTTTCCCTTCCTTGATGCGAGTGAACCTGGCACGAAAAGCGAAAATCGAGTGAGGTTGTAGGTTGCCTATTTCTACCTCTTTGATTTTTATCCTAATGGCGAATACAACCATAGTAAAATTAATGCTCACAAAATTTTTACTTCTAGTGCTTCTATATTTTTCATTTGAGCTTTACAAGGATTAAGGACTAATATCTAAAATATCTTTACTAGTGAAAATAATTTTAAATAATGAAAATTTATGGAGTGAAAAGGATGGAAAAAATTTTTCGATAAAGATTCTTATTTAAAGAGATAAAGCAATTGGTTCAGTGATCTGTTGGCAACGATAAATTATTAAATAACTCATCTATAGGCATTTAATTCAGATTTTGTTTAAGCAGTCAAAAATCAATTTCATTTCCCCACTTTTTTAATTTTTATCTTATAATGATACAATTTGTTTTCTCAAGTAGAATCTATTTATTAATCAACGAAATCAATGAAAGATAAAAAATTCAATATTTAGAATGAATTTTCTTTTTATTTCCTCCCCTTTCCACGAATTTCTGTTGAAAATAAATTTTTTATTAGAAAGCGATATTGAAAAATATTCATTGAAACATTTTCAGCATTTTCATTAAAGACCCGAAAATTATTGGAAAAAAATAAAAATTAAATAACTTTTCAAAAACATAACTTTGCATGAAAGAAACAAAATTAGTTATGCAACCAATTTTATAAGCGAAGAGAATAGTTTAAAATAAATTTACCTATAATGAGGTTTCCCTTTTCTTGAAAAGAAAATGCTCAATGAAATAAAATATGTAGTAAAAGTAAACAAAAATTAATTATTTTCGATTAAATCGCCAAATTCATATAAAACTTCAGCAAATCAAATGTGCTTCGTTTGATTCACGGATTTGATTTTGAAAATAATTTTGAAAATAATAGCACAGCACGTGAGTGAAGGCAAACTGATTCAAAAAAAAATCCGTTTCTTTGTATAAAACAAAAATAATTTACTGAAAAAAAAGTCCCAATTCTTCTTTGAAAAGCCTACACTAAGCGGTGAAGAAATGGCTCAGTGAATTGTAGCGAATTCTTGGAGAGGAAGCTGAAAGCCGACTAAAATTTACTAAAACAATGAATTGATGTATTTAAGCCTATAATAAACGAAAAATGGTCGCATTGCATATCCTTTGGGTTGTTGAAATTAAAGGGAATGGGAATGCGAAGTGGGCTCATGACATAATATATGATGGCTACGTGAAATATATTTTACTTTTAGTGCTTTCATTATTTCCTCATAGTAATTCTATATTGACATTTGTTCTCAGTTGCCTTTTTAGCCAGTAATACTGAGAGTTATTAGAAAAAGAAGAAGAAGATTCATTCTCAGTTTTAACCGAGTTGATCAAACTAAGGAAAAAATTAAAAGTAGAAAATTTCAATGAGATGTTATTCAATGTTGCATCTAATGATGATTTTCATACTATTTTTTTTCAATTATGATTTTTTTTCAATTATGACCGGACCGGTTGTATTTTTAACAAATAATAAGCGACAACAAAAGCAGTTTGTCACTTTCTGATGGATTTTGATGATAATGGCTTTTTCTTGAACGAAAATCGAGATCTTCTGTTAATTTTTTTATTCTGATTATAAAAAACATGAAAAAAATAGCGGTATAAAACTGGTAAAGAAGACACCTTGCACTTGTTTTCACCGATCTGTTCTTCTGGTTTTTAAGGACACAGTTATTTGCAGATCACCCGCTAAGAGTAAATTATATTTCACGCAGCCATATATTATGTCGAGCTCTATTGTGCCTATTACAACGCCAAATTTGCTGAACTTCGCCACATTATAGGTCCAACTATACGACCGATTTCCTCTTTAATGGCACTAATTTTTGTTTTTATCATTCTAAAAAATTAAATTTCCATTATAACCATAAATTTCGCAAAAATCAAATAAATAATAATGGATAAACTATGAATAATGGATTTAAAAGTAAAAAAATAAAAAAATAGAGCGGAGCAATTTGGAAAAAAGGCAATGGCCAATTCACAATGTATAAAATATATAAGAAAATATAATAGTGGATTTTAGAATAAGTCGAATATTTATAGTTTTGAGATATTTTGCAGTAATTTGGAAGCCATCTAAACTATCTGATATTTAAAATAAGGTTTAATGACAAATAATGGAAATTTAAGAGCCTCTGAAATATATTGGAGGTTGATATAATAAACGCTGCTATTAGAAACCAAATCCTATTGGAACTCAGGAAATCGCCAGCTCTACTTTTATTACAATATGATTTTCTGGCGAAAGAATTTCCAAAATGGATAACTCTATAGAGAAATGTACACCTCACGAATTATGCTC
>UYYG01000068.1:0-165520 GCA_900625125.1 Dracunculus medinensis
TTTAATCAATAGAGTCTCACACATCTCCGATCTTGGAATAATCATGGATTAAAATCTCGATTTCGATCTTCACTGCAGAACCATAGTAAAGAAATCCTCAAAGATACTAAATTTTAATTTTTCGTTCGTTTAAGAACAAAACTGAAAGTTTTCTTATCAAATTATACAAAGCATTCGTTCGGCCTCTTCTTGACTACAATACTATATGTTACTCCCCTAGACATCGCAAAACAGGCAAAATAATCGAAGGACTCCAAAAATATTTTCTAAGACGCCTCTCTCCTAATAAAAATTATAATTTTAATTATAAAAGAACACTTCTACAACATAACATGGATTCTCTCTCAGTTCGTAGAATTAAACAAGATTTAATTTACACATATAAGATTCTGTATGGTTATGTTAAACTAGATTGCTCGAAATATTATAACTTTAGACTAAATTTGAATCCAACAAGAACTAATGGCTTAAAATTACTAAAACCTATATGCAAAACTAAACTAAGGACCCATGAATTCTTTATTCGTACTATTAACTACTGGAACAAATTACCGAACGATGTAGCTTGTGCGTCATCCCTAGCTGTCTTTAAAAAAAGACTAGATAATATCATTTACGATATTATTTAAAAACAAAAAAAAAAAAAGAGAAGAGTTTACACCAGGCAAGAACTGCAGGAAGTGAGAAATCTCGATTTTATCTTCAGGTTATATATGTTACCTCGAATTGTACTATATTATATTGATCTGTAATTTCCTCTTTAAATTATTAATTTCTGTCATATTGTTTTATAATTAATTTTGTTTATGTTATATATATATATAATTTTTTTTTTGTTTTGTGTTTTCTTTTTCTGTTATCTTAATTGTTATTATTAATACAAGCACATGGCCTTGTCGCCCTGCTTGGTTGGTTATCAATAAATAAATAAATAAATAAATAACCACAATAAAAAAATTCCTTTCTAACCATAATAAAATTCCTAGTGTCCTTTAGATGGTATGGATTCGAATCGTTTACCAGGAAACTCTGCGCAAGCTGCGATTGTCACTGCGTTCTTCTGGACGGAGATTTTTGATGTTATTTCTTGAATCTGTTGAAGCTACTTTTCTGGTTGAGCATCATCAGCCTTACCACCTCTACACGTTAGTCTTCACTTTCACTTTCTACATCTTTCCTAATCCCACTTTCAACTCCCCGTGATCTCTAGCACATCTCACATTATTTCTTGCTCCTGGCATTTCATATCGCTATATCTATCAGTATTGTTGTTTTCTGGTAAATTACCATGATGTCTGGTTGATTGGTTAATATTTGCTTATCCGTGTGAAAAGGAATGTTCCACAGGACATTATTATTCTCTACCACTTTCTATGGAATTTTCATCTGATCTTGGAAGGGTCTAAGTCATATATTGAATAGATTTTCCTGCACAATGCCAGCTATTTAGTTGTGCCGTTAAGTGTTGTTCCTGCCTGCGTCCTACCACTATATATTGGGTAGTATCTGAGGTTTTTCTGCACTCTGCCTTATATGGTAGATCTGCTCTTGTACTGTTGATCAAGCCTCAGTGTTGCATTTTAATCTAGTTTTTGTCAACAACTATTAGGACTTCTCAATGTTAGCTACCAGCTACCTCAGCTATCTATCGATGGCGCCTTTTGTTTGATGTTCCTCGAATGTCTACTGCTGGTGCATCAGTGGTTCAGTAACAAGATAATTGCCATTGAGAATGGAAGCTTGCATTCGGATTCGCCAGACGCACCACATCATCCTGCAGTAGTGTCGCTTAAACTGAGAAATTAAAGGAGATTAGAAGATCTCAGTGAATTCTTGTTCAACTCGGAGCATTTTTACTTCGGCAACAATAAACTTATTCAAGAATCTGGGTGGTGAAATCTGGGTGAAAAATCAAGTCGCCTTCCAACAAGTCACCTGTATATCTATCAACGAATTTCCTGACTTCCTGACTTATTTTCTACCCGAAAAGCTAGCGGAGCAAGTCAAACCAGCAGTGGTGAATTCCCTTCAAAAAAGAACTATTGCTTTAGATATTAAACAGATCTTGTTTCAACACCTAATCTTGTACCATATCATTGCTGTATTTCTGATTGCTTCGCCTTTCTTTCAAGATGGTGCTTTTAATCAATTAAGCTCAATTCGCCTTCTTTCCTGTTGTCCTTTAAATATTAAACTTGGGGATCTAAATATGAGGAAATATGAGGAAAAAAATCAGGAATGTAAGGAGTCTCAAGATTTTCACATCGACAGACTCCGTGTTTTCGTTTGGCTATTCCACTGTCCCATCACACTAGCACTGTATTAGATGATGGGTATATTTATATATGTTATATCAGAGACCTGGGAGATTGAGCACCGCAATATATATATATATTTAAAAATATAGAAATACTTATAACTTTGGTATCCAAGAGGAAACCACAATGAAGAAGCAAGGAATTGAACAATATCCAAATATCAACCCAAAAAAAGGCAAATCATAAAGGACAAACTCAAGGAGAAAAAGAAATCCAGGCCATAAACATTTTCGCCTTGCCAGTAATTAAATAAGTAGGTCTATGGTAAAATATCAAGAGAAGATATCAAGAGAATATCTGCATATCAAGAGAATACATGGAGGATGCCGATGTGGAGATCCAAAAACTCCTCATAAAGAACGGAAATTTTCACAAGTCTAACATTCAAAGACTGTGCACTGCTCGGAAGGGCCGGTAGAGTTTGATATGTATCAAAGCCACTATCTTGAAACCAAAGCATTCAGTCAGCACGATGGCACCAAAGGGTGAGTTAAGTAGAATGCCTGGAGCATCAGTATATTTGGAGAAAGACCAAGCAAAAGAAGCTATGCAAAGCAAGACTCTCCACAGGATGTACCATCAACAGATAGCTGAGGTGGTTGACATTGAAAAATTCTACCAGTGGCTGGAAAAAGTTGGGATAAAAGATGGAAATTGATCACAACAGGACAATTACTAAGCACCAGAATAAGGTGGAGACTACCATATTATGAAGGACTCAAAGTGCAGATATGCAGAAAAGTCTCAAAAACTGTCCGATACCTAGTTGCAGGATGCAAAAGCAGAAAAAACGTTCAGAAAGGCATAACCAAATAGCTGGCATTCTCTATAGAACATCTGTTCAGTGTGTGGCATAGACCCTCCCATGACCAGATGAGAAATTCCATGAGATGAAAGACAGAAGGTCATGGAAAATAAATGGGCTAAGACCTTTTGCGACATTCCGGTTCTGACAAGGAAGCACAGGTCAATCAATCAGATATCTGGTAATTGACAAGAAGCAGAAAATAGCAGTAGTGATAGATATAGCAATGTCAAATGCCAAAAGCATCTAGAAGAAAAAATATGAGAAGCTGTTCCAGTAAAATGATTAAAATTTTGAGAAATTTTTGTTGCTTTATTTTCATTTCGTTAAAAAGAGAGCCGTGGCGATTATCGAGAGCTGAAGGAGGAATTAGAGAAGATGAAAGATCAAAAGTAGTCCAGTGGTAATAGGAGTAGTCACTCCAAAGCTTTGGAAAAGATTCCAGATTCCAGCTAAGATATTGCACAGCACCCTCTCTCAGGTAGCACTCCCAGGTAAGAGACATGAGGATGAGGATGGTCCATGGCATACATAGTAGGTGCGAAATTTTTTTATATGTTTTCAAAGTATAGTCCACTATCATCGTCGTATATCAATGATCATTTTTGCCAACGTTAAGTGCATATGATTCATTAATTTCTGTCCAGATTTATTATTTGATGGATTTGTCCGAAATATTTTCTGAAAATTAGTCAATTTAAAAAAAGTAGTTAATTTTTTAAAATTTTTTAAATTTTTTAAAATTTAAAAAAATTTTTTATATTATATTAAAATAGTTTCCTAAAATTTTTATTGAAATTTCTCATAAATCTGCAAATAATTAAACTGAACTTGAACTGAATAATAATTAAATTTTTTTTAAATAGAAGTGTTAATTGGTTCCAGTAAAATAATTAAAATTTTGAGAAATTTTTGTTGTTTTATCTTCGTTTCGTTGAAAAAGGAGAGAAATTTTGAGATCGATTTTCAGTCGGAAAATTTCGACTTTGTACCCTTTTCAGTTGTTATAATTTGTGCAAAGAAAATTCTTTCTTTCATAGTTATTTGGTGATAACAATACAAAAAATATTTTTTCATAAAAAAATTTTTATTTTGTTTCCAATTTATGATTTATATTTCCGATTTTACTTTTAAGAATTTGAGAATAAACTTAGCAATTTAACAAAGAATATTTTTAAAAAATAATTAAGAATTTTTCAAATTTCTCTTGGAAAATAACTTAAATTTTAATTTAGGCACTCTTTCTGATTTCTATTAATCATTTCTATTAGTTATTTTTTATCATTCGATAAAATCATTGCAGATTGCATAAGAAAAATTGCATATTTAAAACAAGTAATTTGGATATTAATTCCAAAATTTTTTGTTGTTATTTCTGTTATTTCAGTTCTTTCCTTTCTGTACGCAAATGTTTTGTCCTGTTGTTATTTAATACTGCAATTCTCTAACAAACTTCAAAAGTACTTGATAAATGATTTCAGAATATTTTGTTTTCATATTGATATTGATAAAATTATTGATAAAATAATCAACAGTAGTAGGTTATCGAATGATATCTACAAGTGCAATTTGGTAAATTTTTGGTTCAGTGTTTTTGTTCAATCTTAAGATGAATGAGCAACATATATTTTTCTTTCTAAGACAGCACACAAATCTTACAACACTTACATACACATATAGATAGTTGCATATAGACGCATACATTTGGTTTTTTGATTCGGTTGGTTTTGTCAAAGAATTACTTGAGGGAAGAACCACATGGCCAGTGGGTTTCCAGCATCACCTGAATTCCACTTTTAATGAACAGATTGTCCATCAAATTACAACAATAGAAATTTCAGTGGGATGAACATACCACTTGACCATTTTTTCCTCTCACATAACCAATTGTCTAAAAGGAAAGAAGGAATTATCCAATTTCTTCAATTCATTTCGATTTATTCAATCCTCTCTATGATAAATTCATTTTATTTGCTTGCTAATTGCTGATTTCAGTTTTCTGAACAATCGCTTGCTAAGAACGTTCTCTTCTAAAAGTGCTCTTAAAGAATGCTCTTTTCCGTCTCTTCAAAATCTATCCGCAAAGAATATTCAGAAAATATTCCATTCTATTTATTGATTTCGACATAAAAAAAGATAAAAGGCAAAAGCCTTGAACCTAATGAAGAATGCTTTAAATAAATTTTAGTATTTTGACCAAGTATTAATCGAACGTTGTGACGTAATTGTGACGTAAAAAATGCATATTTACTGAATTTATTCAGGGCACCCTTCATAATATTTTATGACAGTTGTCTCTAATCCAATTTGAACAGCCTGCCGATTTCCGCGAATTGTTGTTTCAAAATTCAGTGCACCTGTTTGAGATGCGATTATACAATGCGAATATTCGATAAAGTGCTTTTTTACGTCACAATAAAGCACGAACATCGAATGAAAAGGCAAAAATTTCTTTTCGTGAACAGTGCTCATTCGCTAAAACTTCTTATTTTTCCCCTCTTTTAACGCATTATCACTTTATTTTTCTATTTTAATTATTTAATTCTAAAAACAATAATATCTGTAAGAAAAATGAGAATTTACTAAGATTTTTAAAAGAATAATATTCGACATATACTCGCTTTTTCGTCCTTTCTTGCAATTCTATACTTATTCGTTTATTTATTTATGAAAATGTTTTATATCAGAAAGAATAACTAAGCAGTCGGTGGTCGGTGTCTTGCCAAGTGGTGTATTCTGCTGTGTAAATTGTTACTAGTTTCGACGAGAGTAAAATATTATCGGAAATCATGTTTTTATCTCCATATGATTCTCTAATCAAAGAACCATGCAGTGGATTCGAAATGGTGAGCGCTTATGGTGCCGAGAATTCTAATGGAAGAATATGAATAAGGAAAGATTTTTGATTCATACCTGTTGATGGGGAGTCATTTAGTTTGTCACTTTGACTATTAAGTTCAAGCATAATGAATTCGACTTATGGTCTTTGATAGAAGTCAGAGTGATAGCTAGCAGGTTAATCTAAGTGGAATATTTGCAAAACAACGAAATATTTATGGATCATATTGGCGGTTTGAGTGCAAAAAGTTTGTATGAGTTGCTTTTGAATTTTTCGTGGAATTAGAGGTTCTTTAATCGAATTTATGCCAAATTACAAGTACTATTAAGCAATAATAAGGGAAATTTTGAATTATTATTTATAATTTATTTTATTTTTAATCAATCTATTGAAACTGCCTCTCTATACAATGAACGCTGCGAAATTTCCGCATTGGCTGGCTCCAGCGAATAATAGAATGAAATTCCTTTACCATAAAGATGTTTAAGCCGCTTAGAGATAGAAGTGCAAGTGTGCAAGTGATACTATCTGGTTTTTATAGTGATTAATTTTCTTCAAGATAATTTTATATTTTATAATTTTAAGAATGTGGTCTATATGACTTAGCCAATATTACTTGAGCCATGGTTTTGTATTTATGGAAATAGTAAAAATTTCTAAAAACTGCATGATTTCCTTGAAAAGAAGCTTTTTTATCTGCATGGGAGTAACATAATTCTACATGCTTGTAATATTTGATGATCTAAAATTTAATTGACATTCGTACTGATGAGTGGTTCATGCCTATTGATATGCTTTAGAGCTGAAATCAATTAAAATCGTTTCTTTAATTTCATAATCGAAGAAGGATGTAGTCAAAGAGTTTTTCGAGAAGAATTTATCAAAAAAATCTGATATCTGCAAATACCTACAAATATACTTGCAGATTTCGGTCATTATTATCGCTTCAATTTGAAATTTTTTTCGTTCATCCGATTCCTATGAAAAAGCAAATTTGTTAACGAATAAATATTGGTGATTTTCTCAATCCTCTCGGTGTTTAAATAAATTCATCCAGAAAGTAAACCTTAAACCAGCTTAGAATTTTTATTTAGTTTGAGTTTTTTTCAATCACGCAAATTGCCTATTATGATTTTTGTGCACATTTTATGAAAATCGCTAGAAATCGCTCTTTTCTCAACTTTCAGTTCCTTAATATATTTGTCAGAATTTGCTTCTCATCACTTTTCCCATTTTCCTTGCTTCACTGACCAATCGTCAGAGAGAAAATGACAAAAACGGGTAAAACGGATTTAATAACTCCTTTCACTCCATGAAATTAAGTTATAGGAAATTTTAGGAAAACTAACTCATTTCTAAATTAAGCTTTATCTCGATTATTAATTACATCGATTATCCTAAAATTGCCGTCAAATCCAGATTTTTTTGATCTATTTGATAACTTAGAATCTTTAATCATAACTTTGGATTTTCGAAATTCGAAATCATTTATCTTCGTTTACTGAACAAATATGTTTATAAAACTAAAAAAAATTTTTTTTGTTTCGAAAGTGTATCATTAGTGCATCTGTCCTCGTTTTTTAACGTTCACTTCGACATTCAGCAAGAAGAAAAACAATCAAAATCATTTTTTCTAAAAGGTAAGCTGTAAGCTTGCAAGCGATAAGATAGCTCAGTGGGTTATTATGCCATTTTTGAACGAGGACAATGAAGTTCAAGTTCTATTCTTGCCATCATTAAGCCTATCTTGCAAAAATCCTAATGAAATTAGTGACTATAATTCTATCGCAAATTGGCTGTGATAAGGTTTGTCTCTGGTGAGCATCCTTAGAAAAAAATTTGAAAATTTAAAATCTCTTATAGTTATTAATCATAGGATCCGTTAATTCTCACCAAATAAGAAAATACTTTAATGAATTAATACGTTATTTTTCCTTATTTTTCACGGAATTTTTTTGGAATATATTTTTTTAAAAAATATAATGAAAATCGATTTAATTGTAAAAATGAAGAGAAATGCTAATGCAGAAAATTAAATAATTTGAAATAGAACGTTCAAAAAAAATTGCCTATTCTCTTCTACCTTCATGTCTCTCCTTCACCTTCTTCCTTTTTCCCCTTCTTTTATCGTCCTCTCTGCACCATTAATTCTATATAGAAAATATAAATCAATGGCTCTTAACGTTTTTTGCATCCAAAATTTCTATGAAATGGTTCGGTTTTCAAGAAAAAAAATGGATAAAATTTTTTTTATTGGATAGATTACATTTAAATGAAGAACCATTGCATTCAATCATCATTGATATATAAATTACAAGAAGTTTTTTTTGATTCTCCCTAACTAAAAATTCACTGTAAATTGTTTATGCTAGGGAATGATGAAATGATAAATTGAAGTGCAAAATGGCTATATAAATATTTGATTAGAGGTTGATCTTGATATTATTTATTAACCATTTTAAAATAGACTCGTTCCATTAGTAACGAGTTGCTTATGGAAAATGCAAATGGTACTTAGCCGAATTTGATTTTTTCATCACCTCACTTATGCTAGTGGCTGACTTCAGAACTATGATATTCAAGGTGATAATTTATGCAATAGCTACTCTCATATTTTCATACTGCTTATTTTATTTCATTCCTCTATCAAAATTACAACTTTTATCGATCTTGGTTGATTAGTTATGTTGAGTAGTACAGGCGAAATGTGTCGTACGTTCAAAAGAAAACATATGTCACCACTCACTTGTAGTACTGTGCGAGCATATTCAACTAGAAGTCTTCTAATAAACCGGTTTTTTGTTCATTCATTCGTTTATTTGTCGTCGTATGAACGAACGAACATAGCATAGCGATCGGTCATTAAACGATTTTTCTTTAAAAAAAATTGGTTTCATCTAATCGTTGTGTTTTAAAATCCTTAAGTAACTATCAATTCCAATAAGCTTAATTATTCAATTGCCTTCTTTTTTCAATAAAAAAATTTCAATTCGTTTCTCATAGATTTTTTTTTGAAAAAATTTTTTTCCTTTCTTGTTTCTTTAAATTATTATAAAATTTCACCATAGTATATTTTTATTTCTATTTTCTTTTCCATAATTTGTAGCAATTCATTATTAAAATACTTAAATTAATAGTTTGTGGACGAGCAATAAAACAATTGAATATAAAACATTGCAATCTTTACTTTTGATTTTATTTAAATCTTATAATGTTTCTAACCAGAGTTTCTTATCATTTCTAATTTCTATTGGTTAATTCCGCTGAGGAATAAGGTGGATTCCGAGCAATTTTCTTGGTCATCACTTTTAATGACTCTTTAATGACTCTTCAAGAGAGACGGGATTGTGAAATGTAACTTAGATCATCATGTTAAAACACAGAGGTTTGGACCCCATTAAAAAATTCGTTTGGTCCTGCGATCCATGTACTTCGTTGTCGAATGATTCCTTGATAAAAATTTTTAACCAAATTAACTGAATTTAATAGAACTAGAAGAATGGTGGGCACTTACTGGTTAGTTAATCTTAGCTAAGGATATTTAAGATGTACGTTTGGAATCCATGTTGTTTGAATTCAACTTGAGAAACATATTGTTCGACCATTTATCTATAGTTAAAACTGGAATTATTACAAGTTTACCCTATCATTTTATTTCAATTAAATTATATTATTAATATTATTAATATGCATTTAAAGTCTTAAATGGTTCTTTTGAATGGTTAAGTTTTTTAAGAATTTTAATAAGTCTTAATTTTTTTTCTTGTAATCGATATTTCTTGCAGTCTGAAATTAATTCATGTGATTGTCAACTGTATATGAGTTATAAATCAATGGGAAATAGAAGCGGTATGATTAGCGGTAAATAAGTTAAAAATTGACTTTATATAACCCATAAGTCATCGCTTTGTCCAAGTAAAGCTTTAAGTCCACTTTTTAAATGTAATTTTAAAAGAATCTATGGCAAGACTTTAGAAAAATACGAAGTTTTTCATGAACTTTTAAACTCAACCCAGATAGAGGTTACGATGGTTTTTGGCTTAAACCACGGTGGTCGAGTGGCAAATTGCTTCCACCAAGTATCCCTGGTTCGATTTTTGTCCCAATCTCTTAAACTCTGGAAGGAATAAACTTGCCAACAAAAACAAAATCCATTAAAGAATTTTTAGTAAAAAAAACTATAAAATTTCTAAAAGTATGATTTTATAATAAAATGTAATAATTTTTCATAATAATTGTTTAATAACAATAAATAAATAAAAAGTAAATAATGCAAGGATGATAATTTGATTTAATATTTGTTGGCGTTTTGTGATGATAATAATGATAACAATAATAATGATAATAGTGATTTTTGGAACGCATCATATACCGTTTTTTAATTGAATTTAAACAATCGTTTAGACTCTTTTTTTGCAAAAAAAGCAAAAAAGAAATTTGAAGAAGAAAAAGACGGAAAAAATTCCTGCGTTCTTCTGGTTTCGCTCTTTCATAAGGGAACGAAAGGGAAGGGAAGAGATGTGCACTTTCAATATTGAACGATACTCTTTGGATGATCGAAATTTTTTGTTATTATTTTTCCTTTTTCCATCCTTTCTCTATGTGAAATGTTATAAATTGCATGTCCGAAATTCATTTTGAAAGTTTGAATTGCTTGCTGGCTATTCGCTAATATCTTAGGCCGATTTATGAATATCATTTCTCAAAATTAGAATCTTTTTGATATAAAAGTGCAGATGGATGAACCCCTTGCTCCAGTTAACCAGATTTCAGTTTTTATGGCAGGTTAACCTTTGTTTAGGAAAAAGTATGAGGTGTGAGCTTATGGCAACTTTTTGCACAAATAAACCGTTTTTCCAGTCCAAGCAAAATTTTCTAGTATGTATCAAATTAAATTAAATACTTTTCTCCAGCAAAAATTTAAAAATTCAATCGTTACTTCACCGAAAAAATTTATCAATAAATTTATTTTTAAAGGTTTATTTGCTATAATATTTTACCAATGAAAGAAAGGAACAGAGAAAAATACAAGGGAAGCGTAGAAGATATGAGTGACTAAAATACCATCCTTTGCACCATTTTCACCGTTCACAAACTTTTTTAAATCCTTTTATTGGCTATGTTTTATAATGGTTTTTTTTACTTTCGTCTTGCTTTCGCTTTGGACTCCAAATAAAAATATTACTTAAAGGAAATACATTTTTTGCGAGAACTTTCCTTAGCCAAAAATAAGGATGCTCGGAGATTTTGTAATTTTATCTATCTAAATAAAGTTTATACAAAGATTTTTGCAATATTTGGCTATTTTGTTTAGTCAAATAAGGTTACAAGGTCAATTTATAATTTTTTCACACACTTTAAAAGAACTTTTATGTATTTTACCATTTTCCAGCAAAATTTTCCTTTAAATTCTAATTTTAATATCGCTAATTTGAAAAAGTGATAATTTTAATTTTATCGAAAATTTTAGAAGAGGTTTAGAAGAATTTTAGAGCTTTTTTAGAAAAGGTTTCAAGAGAATCGCATTAAAAGTTTAAATTTTTGAACGTCGAAATTTCCTTGTTCTCCTTTTACCTCATGTCAGCGTATATTTTTCTTTGCATTCATAAGTGCGTTCGTTGGTTTTATTACTGGTTCGAATGGCTTTAAGTTGAAGTTGAAATCTTTTTACCAGAGAGAAATAAAAATTGGTATGAACCGGACTCCATTTTTAGCGAAGTCCTCTTGGGAAAAAAGTAATCCAGGATGCTGATTTAATGCAATGTACCGTTCTGCTATTCCACCCTTAGGAATCACTTGGGGTAGAAATGAGATACAGGTGGACAGGTAGCGCTATCAAAGTTGGTAAAGTGATTCTTGATGCATTCCAAATATTTGCATAAATACAATATGTTTATAATTTTTTAAAATTTTATTGCTGTTAGCCAAGAAAACTTTTGTTTTTTTTGATTATTTATCAAATAAATGCATTAACAAAAATGTCTTGAAAAGTATAATATTAATGGAAAATTTCTATTTAATGCTATTTTTGATTGATAAAAGGGTTTTTTACAATTTTTCATAGAAATATTTTCAACGGAGACAATTCAATGTTCGGCGAATTTTTTTTTTTTTCAAATATAATGAGCAATAACAAGAAAAATTAGTTTTATTTTTTCATCATTTAACTTAGGTATATGGCATGAATTCTATTAATTTGAAGTTTGATGACCAAATTGAAAAAATTTGCAGTATTCAAGGTTGATTTGGAATGTTAATTCTTCTGCATTCTAAATTCTTTTTTTGTTTTTCATAAATTCCTCAGTTTAGTTGAAAAAAAGTTACAAGCAAAATTCCAGCGAAGTTCTGCTTGCACATTTAAGATACAATAGAGCCCATCTGCCCTATCAATTAACCGTAATTGCTGAAAAAATTTTTTTTCCTTATAATTCCAAGAAAATTCTTTTCATAAAAAAAAGAAATTTTGCCCAATCGCAAACGTTATTGGTCGTAACATATTTCCAAAATAATTGTTGGTAATGTTGCAATTTGAGAAGTTTCAGCCCTTCGTTAAAATCGCTTTTAAAATTTTCTAGTTAATCTGAGTAATATCGGTTTATATAAAGCAGCTAATTTTCTTAATGTTGTAGAAATTATAAATTTTTCAAATTCAATTTGTTTCATCGTTACAGCATGTGTGTTCGTTCTAATATGGCTTTTTTCAAAACAGCCATTCATCCCGATGATTTTTTAATTTGAAAAGCTCATATTGCGGATTTTTATCATTAAAATCTTTTTTTTCATAAGCGATATCTTCATTTTAATTAGGCAATTTTGTGAAACAGCAATGGTTTCACCCTCTTTTTCTTCTTTCTTCTAACAGCTCTAACCATTATGGTTGGGCTGGCTCCAACGGCTACAAGGGTAAGACGCTTCCAAGCGGCGCGACAGTAATAGAAGCCATTCCTTTTTCCATATATTGCTGGTTCACCTATGCTGTGAAAATGACAATAAGCTAATCAAGAACTTTCTTGATCGAAATTGGTGTTTTTTATCATAGTTAATAGTTGTTTTTTATATAATTAAATAATGGGCGACAATTATTAGATACAAATTTAAAATATCTTCTGCGTTTTTTGGTATGGGTATTTTTACCTATGCTTTTAAAAATTTTCATTATAAAGACTTAGGTGAAAAAATTTTCAACCGGCCCCGAAAAAGCTCTCGTCAATCTTATTTATTTAACTACTTATAATACAAATATGATAAAATTTGCGCAGGTAAAAAAAATTTAAAGGAATGTAGTAATAATGAAGGACCGTCTAATGCCAGGTTTTAATAATTTAGCGAATCTCAAAAAAATATTTTTTTTTTCACATGTGATTCTCTGTAAAAATATTTGCATTTCACTAGTTTCTGACTGACTTATGCTCCGAAATGATCAGTTCATTTCGATTAATGAATCAATGAACAAGAAATGATTGGTTTGATTAGGATGTCCTTTTCTAAAACTAGTTGAGGTGCAAAACTGTGGTGATGTTATCCTATAAAGGGTTTTTCTTTCCAATTTCTCCATTAGCTCAAAAAAAGCAATTTCGAGAAATTCCAAGAAACGTGAATTCTTTATTCTTTCGTAATGATCGACGAATCTTAAAGCACGAAAATTTATCAATCATTATTATCATCTCAAGTGTTCAAAGTTCACAAACAATTCGATATTTTCATTCTTGCGACTACAGTGCTGGTTTGTTTTTTTTCAATTTTCTAGAATTAATCAGAAAGTTCAAAACATATCGCTAATTTTATTCAGAGAAGTCCTGTAATATATTATTATAAATGGCTATCAAATGTTGAAAGAATTTCGCAAAAATCTTTTATGAAAAATTTTGCTGTAATATATTGTAGAGAACATATATTTTTTGGGATGATTTATAAGAACGGAAGTTTACATGGAAAAAATTTTAAATTTCGACAATTTGAACGTTTTGAAAAAATGGCCATTGCAAATCATAGTTGCCTTTTAAGGAACGTAAGCTGGGTGGTCAAGCTGTATAATACTGAACTGAAGTCACGAGGGTTCAATTTTAATGTTTTGACTTAAATTTGACATATGAGTGGTGTAGGTAAACTCGCTCATATCTTCTGTCTCCTAATGACTCTCCGGCAAATTGACTTTGTACTTGGCGACAGTGGAACCAGAAATGCTGGTAGAAAAAGGACGAATTTATCATTAATTCATCTGGTTTATCATTTATTTATTTTCATTTGGGTCAGAATTAAAAGATTATTGACCGATATTTTGAAGTTTCTTAATTTAATTAGCACTTGTGAGTTTTTCCAATAATTTTTTTTCTAGGAGGTGGGAGAGAGGAGAAAATCTTCGCAGTGATTTATCGACCAAGAATCATATTAAAAAATTGTTGTCAGGTCATAAATTTTAGGCTTTTTTTATGAGTAAGCTTTGAATAACATAAGATCGTCGATTACTTTCCATTTGGTCTGGAAGAAAGAAAAAACGTGGATTGTTATGTACTCAATTTGATGGCAATAAATTAATCAAGTAGGATTTTTCTTTTCTTTTTTTCTTCTAATTCTTTAGGCTGAAGAATAGGTGAAAGATTTCGTCGTTTTTTTTTGGAAATTTTGAAAGTTAAGGAAAAATTAAAATTTTCTACCTTCTAAACAATTTTTTACTTGTATGTAGAATTCAGTGATTGCTCTTATACATCTTTTTAGAGAATTATAATTAGCGTCACGAGATTTTGGATTTGTGATTTAGTCAATGCTTCACCATTTTCAATTTCATTCACTCCACTACACTAGGATAGGTGAGTGGAAATCAGTTCAGGATTGTCCTGTTGAGAGGTAAAGATTCGGCTCCTGCTATCCATAAAAAATCATTAAAAAAATTCCAGATAGTACCGACAGTCCATTTGTATTTTTACCGTCAACAAACTCCTTAACAAAAATTTCTGACCATACTAACAGTTAGAGAATCAAACATAATTAAAAAATAAGCACTAATTATTTATTTATTTATTGACTAACTAAATGAAAACCCTTCACCAGATAATTATTTGAAGACAGAAGTCCTCGCCAGTACCCCAGTTATCTTTAATGACTTTGACTTTGCTCTTCTAATACCAGTGGAATTTCCCACTGATGGGTTGTTTGCTCATGCCAAAGATAAGGGTCGAATGATTTAAGCAAAACATCATTTTCTTAAATTGTTCTAATTGTCAGCCGGCTTTTCCACTCAATTCGATTCATCAAAAGCATAGCAAATAAGTTTGAATTCTTTTGACTGGATGGAAAAAGCTAGCAGATAGCTTTTTTTTTCTGGATCTAATTATTGACTAATAGCTGTCAGCGGAAAAATGGATCAAATTTGAGACTTAGAGGTGTGTCTAGCAACCGAAACTATGTGTGGTCTAATCCTCAAACGGCATTTATCGGTAACCATGGGTGGTCTTTCTCTCGAAAAAGCGATTATTCTTCTTTGGTTATTTCCGAAACATCCACATTCAAAAAGTAAGGATTATGAGCTCGAACTCATTCAACATAGTAAGCGAAGAAATTTAGCAGTCTTCTTATTCTAAGAATTTCCTTTCTCGCTCTCTCCTTAAGTAAAGGAAATGCAAAAATGATTAACGCACTAGCTAGTCTCGCTGGCTCATAGTACGGTTGGAAATTTTTATTAGTGGGTTCTGCTATATAAATAGAAATGGTTCACCAGCACCACCTAGCTCTTTCCTTCATCCACTGCTTTGACTGATTTTGAAGAGGCAAACTTGGATTTCTACTTTCAGCTTTTCTTTAATATATCAGAATCGTTAAAATTCTTTTATTAAGTTTACTGTCAAAAGATCAATGCGAAGAGGAAGATAGACCTCAAAATGTAGAAAAGCATAATTTCAATGTGTTGATTTGTAAAATCTACGCTTATTTACTTCGGAAGTGGTTCTAACTTTTCATAGAACATAGTTTCAAATAATCACGGACTGCAGTTATTATAAGAACTAAAGATAAACGGTATATGTATGTTTAGGCATTTATATTTTGCTAGCTCCAGTTTTTACTATCATATTCACTTTTCTCATCAACTGATACTCTACAACGTACAGTGAGAAGAACATTGTTTAAGAAACTATTTTGAGGGAAAAGTAGAATGAAGTTCCATAATAAGAAAAGAGCTTCTTCTTTTAAAGTGCCTTTGAAAGAGCTTTTTTCTAAATAAGCTATTTCTCAATGATTTCAAAAAACCTCGCACCAGAAATATTAACTTGATGGCAGTAACATGATGGCTGATTATAAAAAAGATGTAGTAGATCTTTTCATGGAAATATAAATAGGAATATTTTATTTCTCAATAAAAAGTTGGTAATAAAGTGGTCTCTTATGAATATAGCTGGCATAGCATTTTGATTTATGTCCGAATGCTTTGAATGCTATGAAAGAAATCTTTTCATTCGATTAGTTCATTTAAAGTTCTGTATTACTGTAATTACTAAGAACACTTATATTTACTGACTCCCTTAAAAATGATAATTTACTCCTAAGTGCAGGTATTAAATGATCGAAATATAATGAAAATAAAAATCAACCGACAATTTATTAGTATTTGCAATTTGAAATATTTTTTAGCTAATGATATAATTTTCTTATTATTAAGATAAAAGATATTAATTTGAAAAAACGTGAATAGAAAATGTAGAAAAAAAAGGGAAAATCAATTGCAACAGTTGTTTTTCTGAGATGAAAAAGAAAGTACTATAGAGAGTAGTGAAGCAATCATGATACTTCATTAGATAAATTAACTGTATTGGTTTAATTCTTAATTCTTATCTAGTAGCAATTATTTTTCTAGCAAACAGGTTCTTTGTCAAACCATATATAAATTATATTTCCCATTTCCCTATATAAATATAAGCACAAAAACATTATTCCCTAAGGCATCTGCCGAGAGAAATTCCACCTAGTCGGTCTCCAGATGGTTAATGTATGGACTGCTGCTCAGGATGATTTTTCAGATACATAGAAAGATTTTCAAATCTTATAATTGGTTACTTTATGGTCCTAAAATTTATTATAGTTTTTAGTGATACAAATGATTACAGTGTTTAATTTATTCTCAATTAAATCAATATTAATCAATTATAAAAGATTGAATTAGATAGATAATGAATATCCAGTTATCGAAATTATATAGCACAATATAGATTCTTTTAGTTATCTTTTTATTATCGAAATAAGCGGTTAGCTGCCATCATTTCTGCTTCGCTGGTTTTTAGTGCGGTGAAAAATTTTCGACATAGAATCACTTAATGAGGAAACTATAGGTAGGAATTTTGATAGATTCACTTCTTCAGTTTTTTGCCGGAGGAGGTTGGAGCCGAACGTCGATTCTTCGAGGAGATAACAAAGAACAAGGAGAAAATATAAATTATTCTCAATTATCTCTCTCTGTATTTTGAGCAGCATCACCTCCACATTATTATGATAAAAAAAATTTTAAAAAAATTTATTAAAAGATTGGATTTTTTCTCATCTTTTAAATGAATCTTTGAAAAATTTAAAAGCAACATAATGATTAAGTTTATTTATGGAAATTAACTTCTATTTTTTCATTATTATAATTATGACCATCATTTATTGTAGTTCTCATTAGTTCGGCTTCTAATATTTCCGTATATTTTTATATTCCATGCGCACATCTTTTAAAATTTAATATTTTCAAATAATCAAAAAAAGCTTCACCATCCGAATATTCGCTTCACCATCCGAATATTCGATAATAGATTTAGATAATTAATTATAATTTTAGTAAAAAAATTATAGCCTTCTGATTTTGTTGCCTTCGTCATTAATGTATCTATTGCATATCTAATTGACGGTACTTTGTATAATCGCATTAACATCAAACATTTATAATTTTTAGTAGCCTTGAGTAGTTCAAATATAATTCGTAACATATAATTCGATGAGTCACACCAAACTCCTTACTTTTCAAAATTGTTTAGTATATCCCACAGATATCGTAAATTTTTCTTTATACGTTTATCATGAATCGGAAAGTAAAGAGTTTTGCTTATCGAACTGTTTTCCACATAAGCAGAAAGGTTATTGTCGCTCTTTCAGAAGAATTTTAAATTGTATGGTTTCATGAAAATCAAATGAGTATAATTCAAAATATTAATTCAAAAATTCTGAATATTAATTCAAAATTATAATCTATCAAGATAACAAATTTTAACAAAAATTGTAATACAATTAAAATTAAATAGAAATAAAATAGAGATAAGAAATAAAGTAACAATATTTCTGGATAAAACTGTTTCGCTTAGTAGAAGGCGATTTAATCACTCAATATTTCTGATTAGGCTAGCTCCGCTGGATATTAGTTAACTAATTTTTTAATGGTAGGTCTATCGTTGGCAGCAAGAGCTGAATCTTACCATGAATACTTCAGTCATTAGCCCTTAGCCTATTCCACCCACATTTTTGGAGTGTTCCTTTAACTTTTTGCTAGGTGTTTTTTCTATTTCACGGTATTTTCTTATTTTGCTAATGCATTACATTTTTGACACATATTCATTCGAATTTCGTTTCATTCGCTTTTTTTCGCTAGTTCAGTTTTTTTTCAATGATAATTATGAATTCTAAGGTTTTTCGCAAAACTTACATTATCATATAAATGTTCGGAATGGATCAAAATAATAGTAATGCTTCGAATTCGACAGAACAAACCGATTTTTGTGTCGTTTGTGGCGATAAAGCTATAGGGAAGCACTATGGTGCAGTTGCATGTAATGGATGTAAAGGATTTTTTAGAAGAAGGTATTTATTATCTCATTCGTATCGCAAGAGCTATCTGAATGAGATATTATGACATAAAAAAAATACCATACGAAATGAATTAGAGCAAAAAATAAAATAAATATTAAATTCTGGTGAATACTGGGAAAAAAGGCGACCTGGATGAGGAAGCCTTATCTAATACTTTATTTGTAGCCCTTGTTTAAGGTTTAAAGTATTGCACTAATTTCTTGATAACATAAGAAGTATAAATTTCCTATAGAAAATATTCCTGTTAATTCTGTAGAAACAATTTAACTTAGATGGTTGCGATAGCAAAGGCTTGCTTCGATTGTTCATAGATTTATATGAATTATATAAATTTTAAAAAATTATCAAATTTGCTAAATTTTAAAGTAAATTTGATAAATTTTTCTTAATATGGATCAAAATTTCCTTTTTTTCCATTACTTCTAAGCCTCAGATTAATAATGAAAGAAAGAAAAATCAGTGATGATGTAAAGGATTTTTGAAGGATAGAATGGATGTAAAGGATTTTTTTAGAAGAAGGTATTTATTATCTCATTCGTATCGCAAGAGCTATCTGGAGAACTTTTAGCACTTTCTAGCACTCGCACCATCTAGCACCATTAGTGATTAGGTTGGCTTCTAGCACTCGCACCATTAGTGATTAGGCTGGCTTCGCTGACTACATCGTAAAACATTTCCAAGCCGCTCGATCCGATGCGATACTTGAGATTAAAAGAAGTCATAGCTTTTACTACCGTCTAATGCGATACGGTTGGGCCATCTATATATTCAAAATTTCTTTTGATCCAGTCTCGATCTTAGTTAATTCTCTTTGTCATCCATTACAAGGTTTAGCAAATTGAAAAATATCCATTTCTGACATGGGAAGCGAAAAACATAGCCTAACCACCCTCTGGCAACATTCTGTAACGATATTTCGAATGCGGGTGGTATTCCAGCGAAGATGGATACAAATGAGATTTTATTTGCTTGGCAAACCTTGGTAAAATGCATCTTAGACATGAATGGTCAAAAGTAGATTGCTTCTTAATATCTTCCACTCTAATTCGCAACTATGCAACAGAACTGTAGTAAGATGGATGGGAACCTTCGTTTTGGCGGTAATCTCGTTCGATTCCACAGTGGTTTTCGCTAGACGAAAGGATGCGTTTGTAGCTGCGATTACAGTTTTATCTTTCGCTTGTCGATAAGGGTAGATCTAATACATATAATTTCTACCACTTTCTCAACTCGTGATTATGATAAAAATAGGCATTTGATCAGTGTATATATATTATGAATAAGTAACAAAAATAATTTGAAAGATCTTATTTAAATCGAAATTTCTTTTTGCATTTATCGATACACTATTTAGCTTCTCTTGAATTTCTTTATAACCATCGGTAAAAAAAGATCAGCAAATTCAAGGACAGTTCTCTGGACTGATTTGTACAACTCTTGAATATCGAAAAACAATATCCATTATCCAGTCTATCACATGGCATTGCATATTGTAGAGGAAAAGACGCAGCCCTGATGGACATTAGTTCTTCTTTCGAAAGGATTTGTCATTTCCCCACACATATAGATCTGGGTCAACGTACGCTGAAAGAATGTTCTTATAAGTCGAAAAGTTTTCTCTAAAAATACTATGTACTTCACCAACCTCCAGATCGCTGGTATCAAAGGTAATAGGTAATAGATAATAATAGATAATATAAAATCAATAAAGAAAATGATGGTAAATCGCCAGTATTTAAAAGATGTTCCAAAGATATTTCTTTCTTAGCGATTAATTAGTAACTGTGGCTTGAATTCAGCTTGTTATGGTACTCCATGTCTTATAAAAGGAAAGAAAAAATTTTTCAAGAGATATCTAATAAGCTAATTCCTTACTTCCCTAATTCTTTCTTGGAAATTTGGAGGAGCTGATCCTTTGCTCCAGTTATCTGATATTTTTTTCCTCCATATCAGAAATTACATCCGTTAAAAGTAAGTTATGAATTGATTAATATTTGAAGACTTTGGCTCCAAGATTTTCGAGGAGTTTTATGCCCTAAACTTCTGAATGACAGAGATTATTTCTGATGGCTGCTCAATTATGGCTCAATAAGTGTTTCAGATGACAAATGACAGATGGCATATCGCAATTAAATTTTCCTCTACCGAACAAGCTGGTATTTGAAGGCCATTTTTGACGGCTTTAACAGCCACACTATCATTTCATCATATTCAATTATAAGCTTTCTATGGCCTTGCTCATCGTTGCATACCTTCGAAGAGACCGAAAGAAGAAAGGATGTATACGCGAACTCTTATAACCTTTTGGACATTTGGACTATTGATACTCAACTAGTAGATTTGGCATATCCTAACGTGAATTCAATTGACCTTGAAGGATGCCTTTAGTTGGGACAATTCATTCATCAGCCACTCTAGAAGTATTATCGACATTTATATCATTGAAGCGTTTGGTCTGAAAAAATTGCTCCCAAGTATTTTAGCTGGAAACAATTTTTGGGGATGCTGTTCCCTGAGGATTGCAGTTTTATACGAATCTTGGCTCGAATTATAGTTGGATCCATAAAAGTTGTCAGTTTTAGCGCCATAAGGGGTTATCTAGTGCGGAATTCTTCCAACAACATTAGCACTGATAATCAGTTCCATATGAGTAGATGCTCAAAGTATATATTAGTGGCAAAAAGTCCATGCCTTCAGCAAAGCGAAGAGAAAGCGCTGCCCATCCGCACATCGACCTCCCATGTTATATTTTATTTTCCACAGAATCCATCTTGGCAAAATCTTCCGCAATTATGATCATGTTAACCTTTGGAAGAGATGTTGTTAGCAGCATCGCATAAAATAAAATAAATCATTGTCTGCACATAATATAGGGCCAATGTTTTACAAAACTTTCTTTGAATCGTTTCCACGCAGTCAGAGTGGATCGAGCTCTTTCAGATATGATAATCGTTATTTCGTCCTGAATTATTCGAAGCATCCCAGTGACAGTTCCTCTGTTCTGAGTTAGGTATAATAATTGCATCGAATTGAAGAAAATGAAATTTCGACAAGAAGGCGATGACAATATTGCGGCAAATTTTGGATGGTTATATCATGAGGGTTTCAGGGTAAGACCTTGCCGCAAGACAGTTGTCTTCATTAAAAAATCTCAAGCATTTATTCATATTGGCTAGAGAGCTATTCTCAAACATAGGAATTGTTTACCAGACCAGGTTTACATGGTTCAGGTACCATAAGTTTAAAAATATTACGTGCGGACGCCGTATCATACTCTTTTACCACAGTAATTTGGTGGGACATAGGGTGGACCTTCGCAAGCCCAGATTTTAAGTTTTCTATAGAGAGAAGCCAATTTCATGATTGCGGCGTTTATGAAATTCAATGGATAATAAGATGTTATACTACTATTATTACTTATTACTGTTACTACTATTGATAAAACGGCTCCGTCAAATTTGTTTTAGTAAGGTTCCTAAATTTTTTTATGGTTTCAAATTATTGTTTTCCTATATCCTATTTCTAGAAAGTTTCATTTTTTTTTCAGCGTTTGGCAAAATTTGCAGTATACATGTCGTTTTAGTAGACAATGTAACATTGATAAAGATCACCGCAACGCTTGCCGATACTGTAGATTTCAAAAATGTTTAGCGGATGGAATGAAACCCGAGGGTATTTATGTTTTTGATAATTTCTAATGGATTTTTCGGAGATTATTTTTTCTTCTTCTTTCTTCTAACAGCTCTCACCATTACTGGTTAAGCCAGCTTCGCTGAATACGGCGGTAAAACATTTCCAAGTTGCATAATTTGATGCCATCTTTAATACTAGATATTGCGTCCAATGTCTAATTCCACTGTCCAATTCCATATATCGCTGGTCCTCTTATAAGTTCGAACCCTTCCTGGCTATATCAGTCCAGATCCACCTCGTTTTTTATGTCGTCCATGAAAGGGTTTAGCAAGTAAATATTGGTAAGCGACGAAGATCCAATTTCTTACTAGCTAAAAAATTATTTATTTGCATTTCATTGTAACTGTCAACAAAAAAGACTGTACCATCAGCGTATTCATGTTGCGTGATACTCTGGACCAATTTGCACAACTCTTGAATGCCGACAAGTGACGTCCATTATTCTATCTATTGCATAGCTATGTATTGTAGAGGAAAGGCAATATTTGAGCAAATTTTAAACGATTACAGCCTTGACGGGCACTAGTTCTTATTCGAAGAAGTCTATTAGCTCCCCTGCGCCGATGTATACTGATAAGATGCCTTTACGAATCTTCTCTGGAACATCATCGTGTTCCATTTCCATCACCCTCCAAAGTACCCTATCAATCGAAGGCAGCAAAATCGATGAAACACGCATCGGTGGGTTATAAATATTTGAAGCGATATTCAAACACTCTTCTTAATATGTGATTAGCACAGCCGTGTACCGGTCTAAATTCATCTTGGTTGTATCCTGCTGTTTGGTACTGCCGAAAGTCTACTGAGTAAATGAGAAGTAAAAATTTTCGCTGAGATGCCTAGGAAGCTGATTCCGCGGTAATTGTCACAGTCTTGTCACCTTTCTTAGAGATTGCTTTGCTCCAATTTTCTGGTATTATTTCTTTTTGCCATGCCAGAGTTGAAGAGTTCGGCCTAAAGACCATCTTTTAATTTTGTTGGTCTTAAACTTATGGATTATAGAGATTATTTCCTCTTCTATTGGCGGTTCGTAGTTGCAAACATATGGTTTGGTGAGCAAATCAATTATGACCGAGACAATAGATGGATCTACTTAAGTCTGGCCTCAAAGAAAATTCCTTTCATCTTATCGACGATCGACGATCCTTAATAACCTTAACAAACACGCCATTACTGTACCGTATCATTTCATTGGCTGTGTAAAAAAAAATTATAATAGATGTGATAGCAGCGGAATGATGCTCGTTTACCATGCAGTAATATTTTAGAAAACACTGATCCAGCTATTTTATCAGGGCAGTTCACCACACTATCACACTATCAATAAAAATTTATTCTTTACCTCAAACTTGGGTAATTAAACTATTAATAATATACCGATGACAAAAAAAAACAATAATATTCGATATGAAATAAAACCAAGGACTAAAAAGACAAATATTTCAAAAAGGAAATGAGAAATGGATAAATAAAATAAAAGGTTCTAAACAATAAAACAAAAGGTTTTAACAACAAAAGAAATATTCAAATATTGTGACCCAACCGCTTCGGTCCCTTCGGTCCCTTGATGGCTCCACAGTGAAAAAGAAAAAATAATTTCCTTAAGAAGCATAAACAACTTGAACATAAATAAATCTATAAGAAGGAATTGACTTTAATGGTTTATTAAATGGACCTTAATGACAAATGGAATCAACAATTAATTAAGTTAATGAAAATTTCCTTTCAGTTCCTTTTGGCGAATCGGAGTCACTAGTTTAAAATAATAAATTTAGAAAAAACATCACATTTTGCAAAATATCATTCAAATTATAGTTGTTTTATGAAGGAGGCAGAATAGTTTTTTATTATCGCCTAATCGAGCCGTTTCCATTTTCGAGGCCATGTTACTCCAATAGTGATTTCTATCCAGCCGTGCTGCTGTCGCTGTAATTCTTCGAAGCATTTGAAGGTAGTCAGAATTCCCTGACATATCTACATTAGCAGCATTTTCAGATAGTTGGACAGCACTTCCTACTAGTATATCTAAGGTGGCTGACTTTAGGAGATTCCTGATATTCCTTTATTTGGGACAAGTATTCATCTGCTGTTCCAGAAAAATCATTTATACCAGTTAATAATTCTTGAAATGCATTCAATGTCCTCGAATCTTTTAGTTTGAGATAATTGAAAAATCCTGGGAAACGTTGTTTCTTGCAAACTGTCAGTTTTATGTGAATCCAGGCCCAAATCATAACATGGTCAGATCCATTGAAGACTGCGATAGGAACGACTATCTAGTGGAAATCCTCCGACGGCGACTGACTAAGATATAAGGTAAGATCAATCTGGTTGAAGTATTGGTTATGCGAGGAATTCCACGTGGCTTGATGTTTTCTATGTTTTCTAAAAAGCATGCATTATTAACAAAAAGTTCACCGGCAAAGCGAAGGCATTCATTGGCGCTCCGGTCTCCTATGCCATATTTGCCAATTGTCGAGTTCATTTTAGCGGCATCATGACCAACGCTTCCACTTCAGTCTTCAACTATGACCATGTCGTTTTGGTAGAGACTTGGTTAACGATTGAAATTCGGCAATTTCTCTTTCGGCGTAGAACTATTACAATCATCTGCCGACAAAGTCAGAACATAGACACGAATGACTGAGATATTGCAGAACTTATCTTCAAAGTGGTCAGAGGTCACACGCTCAATCGTATACTGATTTCCGCTTACCGATTTGCGCTCAATCGAAGCGGAATGGGCATTTTCAAATAATATATATGACAGTCGCTACACTATTTTGCCCGAGATAACCGAGATACCATAATAGCAGATTTACCGCAGTCGAAGACAAAGATAAGAAGTTTGTTAGACAAAAAAATTAAATTAAGGAAAAAAGCAAAGGAAAAGAACTTATCGTATCTGGAGGAGTAGAGGTTCCCTGTTTAAATTTTTAATAAATTACATCGGTATTTAATAAAATAAAAATCGATATTACATATTTGGTGATAAATAGACGTGCAACCGACAACTTTCTAACCTCCTTCTCCTTTAATTTATTCAGATTTTATTTATCATTACCGTTTATTCAAAAGAGTAGAATATGGGGGTGCTAATGGTTCACACCAAGTGACTCACCACCAAAAATTTCTTGCCGTATTGATTTCCAGTTAGCCTAACTAGAAATGGTGAGATATGGTGAGAAATGGTGAGAACTAACCGTTTATATTTCATTAAATATCAAATTGATTAGCAGTATGAATAACGAAGCATTAATTCAAAGTTTCTGATTACCTTAACTTTAGCAATCCAAAATGAAAGAGATCGAATTGGAAGTACGAAACGAAGTCGTAAACGTAGTATGCCAATTCATTTACAGTCTGCCCAAGGTAGCACTGAGGGAATGAGTGATTCAGGTAATCGACTGTGGTTTCGCTTTGATCAAATACATATCATGTAAACATGAATAGATGCACTAAGTGCGCTTGCAGGGAAAGCCGTTTATCTGTTTATCATCTGATTTTGTTGGAAATTTTGAAAAATCAGTTTTAAAAAATAGGATAGGACTCAATGGGTTATTATTCCCAGAGAGAACCTGTCTTTCAAGAATCCAGGTGATGGTAGCGATTCACCTCACCAAGTATCTCCTTGGCAAAATTCCTCTGGTCCGGCAAGCCAACTGACGGAGAACTGAGGGAGAACTCTTAAACGAAATGGTTAGAACTCTAGAAAAAATAATTTAGAAGATGAACAAAATTTTAATTTTTAGAGGACCAAGCATCGCCACAAAGAATAGATCGACGCTGCGAAGATGAGGCAACGCTTGCTGCTTCACGCCGTTTAATCGAAATGATCGTCGACATTGAATGCAGATTGCAAGGCAGTCAAAATATCAGTGGTTTATTTAGCGGAGATGAACAAGAAACAAAATCGAGACAAAGAAGTGTTGCAGTTATGATTGCCTGGGCGAATTTGCTTCATCCTTTACCTATTTTACCGTTCACCGATAAGGTTTTTTATTAATTAAGTCTTTGGTCGAATGCTATGATTAAGTTAAGCACCACTGGTTCGATTCCTGTTCCTTGATGGAAGTAAATCTATTATTTAAGCGAAACGTGAGTGGCGGGGAACCTTATTCTATTTTTATCTCCAAGTAACTCTCCGACCGAAGCAGTTCATCAGTTATCAATGAAGCAAGAAAGCGCTGACTGCTATTTGAAGACGAAAAGTTTTTTTGTCTTTGAAAAAGGAAGGATAAGTTCCGTTTCCGTTCTTTAAAAAAATATTAATTTTCACAAAAGAGTTCAAGAAATTATAGGTTTTGCTGCTGAAACATTGCTCAGCACCATTCGCCCTCATGCATACAGTTCAGCGATCATTATGTTCTCCTCACATTGTACTTCCGAATGACACCTATTTGTCATTAACGTCATTACATAGCTGTGACCTTGTTTCAGCAGTCAGTCGCCTATTAGATGAATTACTTACACCACTGCGACGGATGAATGTGGAAAAAGCGGAATTGTCTGCATTAAAAGCACTTATCTTATTAAATCCAGATATCACTGGAATTTCTGCACCATCGCGCGACAAACTTCGAGAAGCTCGGGATGGTGTTCTTAGAGCACTCTTTATCTATCTTTGCCATATAAAATCGGCCGCAGATGCATCAGTTCGTTTAAGCAATTTACTGTTAACTATGCCAGCCTTATTTTCGGTATCTGTATCACTTATCGAAAATACTCAGTTAGGTGTACTATTTGGATTAATTGATGAAATTCCTTTGAATAATAATTCGAATAACAACAAAGATATGAAGGAGAACTTGAATTTATACGATGAAACTTTACTATTAACAAAAACCCCTCTGTTAACTGGATTGGTATCACCAGCAACTATTCCAATGCAACCAGATTCAACATCAAGCATTTCACTCGCCAATCCAGCTTCTACTCTTGCATTACCTGTAAGATACCATTTTTTATTTTAAAATATATTTAATGTTTAGAAAATTTAATAAGAGGCCGGCTATCCGAATGCTTGATAGTACTGCAGTTCGGCTTCTGCCTCCAATCCTTTATTTAAAAAACGAGTGGTGGTTCGCCAAATAATTTCCGGAATTTTTTACCCTATTAGCAGCCAGCCGAATGAGCCTAACCAGAAACGCTTCATGCTAACCACTCGTTTATTTTCTTACTCAGTAAATCAATTTAAAAAATAAATTATATAAAATAGATTTTTGATCGATGGAAAATGCTCCTAAGTTTAGAAATCATTCAACAATTTCGCACGAACTTAGTGTATTTCTGGATCGGAAATTTTTATTTATTGCTGAGAGCTTTTAGATTTCATTAATATTGAAAGGATGGTTGAATTTGTTTAGAATTTTCAGTGAGACAATTTTTTTTAGATGCTTAGTTCATCAACGCTGCCATTATCGATGAAAATGTTTATGGCTTGAATTGCACTTACAAATAAATGACAAAATAATAAAAATAACGATACGGTGGTTGAAAGGAACATATCCTTACTTAAATGTTCTCAATTCGTGGATCTTATCTCATCTAATGTGCCACTCTTATGTGTAATTTTTCTAAGTATTATTTCTTTTTTAGATAATTGAAGTCGCTTTTTATTTATACACAAAATTTTTCATGGATTAGCCATTTCATAACCGAATTTGGTTATTTTTAGTCTTTCCTCCATATTTGAATTGATTTTCACATAAACATGTGAATCGACGAATTCTTATATTTTTTTCTTTTTTGCTGTTTGAAGATTGTTAATAATTATATTTTTAGGTGAATGAATCTGTTTTTTTTTCTCTTTTAATTCTTTCTATTCCCTTTATAAAGGAACATTGATTGTTTTGTGAAAATTTGTATTAAAACTGCAGATTTTTTTGACATTTAAAGATTGACCACTGATTTTTTTGTGCATATATTGTATATAATAAATGTATTGAATATTAAATTTAAAGTCACAATAATAGACAAACAAATGACGTAGTAATAAACTCAAGAAAAATAAAAAATGGATCATTTTCCATAAAAAGAAATAGAATTTAAAAGACAATATAAAGATAATACAAAAAAGTATGGTATTAAAAAGGCAGAAAAAGAGTAAGTAAAACAATAAGCAAAAAAGGAATACAAAAAACGAAAAAAAGACAAGTAAAAAAATATGTTGATATCACCATATGCATCAAATTATTCAAATCAAAATGTAGGAAAATGTGCAATGTATTAGTGTATGAAACTATAGCCTAAAGCGAATGTGTAAACCATTGCCTCAACATAGAGGTTATTTGATACAGATTGGACATAAGACCAAATTTTGTCACATTCAACGAGAACGACCTGTAAAAATAAAGAGTTGTAAATAAATTTATATCCATATCACTTTCCGCAAAAGACCAGAAAAGAAAAAAAACTATAAATTAATGAAAATCATTGAATGGTTAAAGTTATTCTCCAGTTATAAAATCTCCAATAAAACCATAAAATTTCCGCTGGAATTTACGTACCAATTTTTAGAAAGATAGTCTCCATTTTAAAATGATCTTCTGAAAAAACTGAAATAATTTAGCTAATTTCTAAAGCTAGTCTAACTAGAAATGATGGGGCTAACCAATTAACTCACTGAAAGCCACGACCATTTCTAATTTGGTTATCTTCTGAATATTAACATGAATGCGAGCTTTTCGCCAGAGAAAAAATTGAAATGACTTAAATTAATTCAATTGATAGCCTCTCCTTTTTCTTCCTAAATAGTCTAATATTTTATTATATTTAATTGGAATATAAACCTCATTCGTATAAAAATGTGAAAATATGTCTAGAGATTTTTCTAATAAAAATCAGATGAAATAAACAAAAAATGAATGAAAAATTAAACATAACAGGCTTTACCTCAACGTGTTCGGCTTCATCTAATTTCTGCACAGGATTTTTATTTTCCTCAGCATCTCCATCGATTTCAACTCGCAAAAAATTAACAGAATCATCGGTTAGACCAGGATCAAGGCCTTGTTTCCCCTCAGAGAGAGATAATACCTGAAAAATTACTTGTGAAAAGCTGTAATAAATGCAACCAGCATTCTCATCTGAAAAAAAAAAAAGCAGAAATGAATGATGATACTGCTTAATTAACGGTGGATTGATTGTGAATGTTTTGCTAACTTTTGTTGCAGTATATCCTGTTTCTTCTTTTAATTCTCGCAGACCAGCAGTTTCCACTGTTTCGTTTTCATCAACCAATCCGAAAAAACTATTTAAATCAAAATATGCGAATGAATATAAATATGTATAAACAATATTCTATAATTCACATGCTATAATATAATAAAAAATAACTATAATTAAAAAATCCTGAACAAAAATTGAAGAGAATTAAGAGAATTAATTGAAGAGAACAAAAAGAGAATCCTTTAAAGAATTACGGCAAATAAATACAAAATACGCAATATCTGGTGATGTGGACTGTTTACTCCAAATAAATCTCTGATAAAACCATCTTATTCTAATGGCCAAATCAACAAACCAAAAAGTATCACTCACTTCAGGTTAACACAATAATCCAACAAAAATCAGTAAACAACCAAATCAACAATAACGGGCCGACGAATCCAACAACAAACAAGTGAAGAGAGTCGCCAAAAAGGGCCAAAGATATTAGCTATAAATAATAACCTATGACGACTCAAGGAATGGATAAAGAGTAGTTTGCAGGAAAATAACAAACAGATAAGGAAGGAAGGCTGACCTCAAAAGTAGTAGTAGTCGTTCGTCATTCAGCCAAATAAATAAAAATTAAAAAAAAAGAATGAGAAGAAACCGGCTGGAAATTCAAGGCAAAATCCACCAATAGGTATGCGATATTGTTTTATAAGCACAAAATATTGCTTTCCTCCCTTCTTAAGTATTGCGATAATATCCACTCCATCAGCTTTTGAATTTCGTGCTTTTTTCGAACGATAACACGATTCCCAAACCAGAAATTGAATAATATTAAATAAAATAAATAAAAAAAATAATTATGAAAATATCTGCAAACAGCTAAAGAATATACCATTTCTTGTGAACTTCCAGATTTTTTAAAACGTGTTTCTGCAATTCTTGTCCATTTTCCATTGAAAACAATCTTTGGAGTGCCAATAATCGTTATAGGCAATTTCGATTCCATAATTCGCTTTTCTTAAAAATCCGAAAAGGATATTTAGCAAAATAATGTCCATAAAATATAATAAAATATAAAAAAAATCCATAAAAATATTAACACCATTATCAATAATTAATATTAAAGTCAATTAACATTAAAATACGCCAAAATTTAGTAAAATAAAAATAGTAATAAAGCAATAATAAATAACAAAGAAAGAAAAAGTATAAAAAATTTTTGTTTATAAACAGAAATATACTTCACCGAAAAAAAAAAATATCTTGCAATAGAAAAATCGCACTTATCAGTTATTTATTTTTAACTGGCAAAAAATTTTCTAATTCTAATTTCAAGAATAAAGATTTGAAGTTATCGTTTCGTCTCTCCTATTACTAATAATTTTTTTCTCTTTAACCTTTTACTTTTTAACATAGTAAACTTCAACTTTTTCAAATGCTATGCGAAATAAATAAATAAATAAGCATAAACATCAAAATATAAACATCGAACACAATAAACAATAAACATCAAAAATAATTCTTTTAAATCGAGAACAAAAAAATGATTAAAAAATGATAATAAATAATGTTTTGCAATAAAAAAAATATCCATAAATTATAATCGAAAATTTTTGGAAAAACACTTTTTTAAATGATCGCTTCTGAGTAATATTCCATCATTTTCATTTATCAGCACGAAACAACTGGCATATTAGGCATGTTTCCTCGCGCAAAAATTAGCCTTTTTCATATGCTCGATCTAATTGATGCCATATTTGAAAAGTAATGCACTCTCTTCCACTCTCTTCACCCCATTCATTTCCCATCCATATGTTAAAAAATCTACAGTGAACTTATCGACGAGCCTAGAAATTTCAAGAAGCTGTTGAACAAGCATTTTTTAACAATTTTTTCTTATTGGTTCTTAGAGACTAATAAGGTTAGGAAGAAGTTGAGGAAAAGAAAGGTTATAAAGAGAGATATAAAGATAGCTGGTGGGTAAAGGGATAAAAACTGAGGGATATATATATTTAAATTACCAAAATTACCACCACAGCGATTCAATTACCAATTTTCAATTTTACTATGACAATAAAAGAAAACAAAAGAATAGCGCGGCAATCACTTTGCCAGCAATGAAATTAATTTTATTTTCTCCTTTTCACAGTGTATAGCGAATTCTTCTTCTAGCTCACACCATTACTGTCTCAACTGGCTACAAGGGTAAGATCTCCAAGCGTTCGGTCCGACATCATCTTTAACAGTAATAGAAGCTCCGACATCATCTTTAACAGTGATAGAAGCTATTCCTTTTCCAATCATCTAAGTCCATATATCGCTGGTCCCCCTATACGTTCGAAATCTTTGATCCTGACTACCGGGTGCTTCAAAGATTTGCAACGAAAGCAGCAAGACGGGACAGAAATCTCTATTGGAGTGACATGGCCTCAAGAATGGAGGTGGCGGCTCGATTAGGCAACAGTAGTAGGAAACTATTCTACCTTATTCATAAAGCAACTATGACTCGGGGAACGATCAGTGAAATGGTAAGAGACAGCAATATCATACTAATTAAAAGTATTAAAGATCGCCTCATAAGATGAAAAATTCTTTGAGGCCAAACTTAACCATGAAGCGCCAACTGTTGCCCCTGATATAACTGATACGTTTGCCGAAGCATACGTTCGCAATTGCGAGTCTCCAAAAGAAGAAGAAATAATTTCAGTTATCCGTAAGCTTAAGACCAACAAAACTCCAGGAGAAGATGGTTTTCGGGTGGTCTGAGCTTTTCAAATGCTGTCCATTGTCCTTCATAAGGCACCTTCAACAAATGTACTCTTTAAGTATGGAAAAAAGAAATATTATTGGAGCAAAGCAATTCTGCTCCCAATTCTCAGGAAAGGTGATAGGACATATTGCGACAATTATCGAGAAATCAGCCTATTAGAGTCTCAGCAAAAATTTTTGCTTCCCTAGTCAACAGACTTATGGAAGTAGGATGTGCCCTAATTAAGCTGGTTTCAGACCAGGGCGCGGTTGTGCTGACCAGATATTCACGTTAAGAAGGGTGTTGGAACATCGCTTTAAATATTTGCAACCCACTGTCACGTGTTTCATCGACTTTACAGCTGCCTTTGATTCAATTGATAGAGCTGCGCTTTGGAGGGTAATGGAACATGATGGTGTTCCAGAGAAAATCATTAGACTCATAAAGGCATTTTATGAGGGCACGACGGCGCAGGTCTGTGTATATGGGGAACTGACAGATTCCTTCGAAATAAGAACAGGTGTCCGTCAGGGCTCCTTTCTCCCACAATATTCAACTATGCGATAGACTGGATAATGCTTGTCGGCACTCAAGAGGTGTCCGAATTAGTCCAGAGCATCGTATCACAGACCTTGAATACGCTGATGATGTAGTCCTTTTTGCTGGCAGTTATAACGAAATGCAAGTAATACTAAATAACGTGTCAGAAACTGCAGCAAGAATCGGACTCAGGATCAGTTTAAATAAAATGAAAGTCTTTTCGTCTTATATGCAAGAAGCTGATAAAAAGCCTCTTTTTCATTGCCGGTTGAGGAAGTGCCTGATTTCAAATACCTTGGGTCCACTCTAATACCAAATGGACAGGCAAAAGATATTATAACTCGGATCACGGCAGCTAGAAATGCGTTTTTCCGGTTGACGAAACTTTTATGGAATCGTCGTGAAATCACTATAAAAATGAAAGCGTTCGATCTTATTATATGGTTCTGAGACGTGGCCAATGAGAGTGGAGGATATTAAGAAGTTATCTGCCTTTGACCACTCTTGTCTAAGGTATATTTTACGGGTTCGCCGAGTGGATAAAATCTCACAAGATCGCATCCACCTTCGTTCAAATACCACTTGCATAAATAATGTTTTCGCAGAGCGCCGCCTTCGCTGGTTAGGGCACATTCTTCGTCGTCCACCACAGGAGTTGACGCATATTTCATTATTTGCTAAAATGTGTGACGGTTGGTTGGCGGTTGGTTCAAAAGCGAGGTGGACCAATCAACACCTGGACTGATATGGTGAGAAAAGATTTTGAACTTATAGGTGGACCAGCAATATATGGACTTAGACGATGGAAAAAGGAATGGCTTCCATTACTGTCGACGATGGCATCAGACCGCGCCGCTTGGAAGCGCCTTACTCTTGTAGCCGTTGGAGCCAGTCTAACCAGTAATGGTGAGGGCTATTAGAAGAAGAAGAAGAATACTCGAAAATTGGCAATTCTTCAATCAGTATTCATATATTCATCAATTGACTGAAATAGGCACGGGCATTACTCATTAGCATCTTACTCATTATATATGACTAAAAAATTTTGTCTTATTTAGAGGATGTAGCTGATTTTTGCCTAGCTACCTTGCAATTTTTCATAAAACGACTATATCATAAGTGTATTCAGGATTCATAATAATATATTTTGGATTGACTCTATAAGGTTAAAGGAAGACGAATATAACTCTAATCCTTACACCAGCTCGAAAAGAGAATTACTCACAATAAATTTATGATGACAATGTAAAATGCTTTAAGTCGAAAGATGGCCATCTCGTAACCTTTTAAATACTGGGAATGGAAAAATAATGGGAAAATCAGTGAAAAAAGTTAGTGTGGTTTGCCGAATCAATATTCTTCTCGGTATGAATATCTTGGCACATCCATGGCCCAGCCTCAACCCATTCTTGTTAAAGCGCATCACGTTTTCCATTAAATCAATCAGAAGGGATGCAAAAATATTCCCAAAGACATCCAACGTGCTGATTCCTCGACAATCCGATCTTCTTGTGAATCGGAGAAAGGATTACCTTGCTACAATTTGCGAAAAGTGCTGGACAATTTGAAAAATTCGGCACACCGGCCATATCCTTAATTTTCTTAATAAAATAGATTAATCTATTAATCTATGCTTTGCTGGATGGCGGCAGATCATGATTCACCGAACTCTCTCCATCACGAGAAGCCAGTACTCTAATAGAATGCTAAAAGGTATTCCAATTTTAACATTTCATTATTTCTATTATTTTTGATTCAATATTCTATTAGTTACTGTTAAAAAAACCCATTCTTCGAGTGGGTTTCTCGCAATATTTCAGAAATCCCTTTCAATTCTGTCAAATTATTTTCATACTTGCTCATGGCCATGGCAAAGGCAAAGATTTTGGGACAATATTAAAGGATTAAAACTAAGCCTAAGGAGATATCAAGAATAAAATCGCTTAAAATTTTATCAACAGATCATGATAAAAACGAAGTTTTGCCCGGCATTTAAAGAAAATACAAGAGTTCTGAGGGTTTAACAAATAAGTCTGAGTTTTTAAGAAGGGTTAAAATATGAAGAGATATAAGGCAGATTTTTATTGATTGTAATAAGTTCAAATGCTATGAAAACGAGGTATAAGGATGTTAAGATGTTAGGAAGTAACGGAATAGATCGAGGTTATCAACAAAAAAATCCTAGGAAACATAAAAGAGTCCTCTCTTCCTCTTCCAAGCATTATTTTTTACTAGACTAGATTGCACAGATTAGAAAAGTGAGGATCATAACGGATAGTAATAGAACCACTCATCCTTTCCCTGTCCAAGACTACCGCTGCACCACCAATGCATTCCTTCCCTTTGTGTTCATCTAGGCCTCCATCCAGGTTCCCATCTCCCCTCCACTGCTTAAAAATACCAGATAATCATCCATGTCAAGAAATAAATTAAAGAAACTTTTTTCCTAAAGTGAAATATTTTGGCTGACTGCCAAAACCCTGCGATGCAAAGATAATTGTATCGAAATTTTTGGGAACATGTGGTGCGGGAGGGTGTTATTCTCGTTGTCCTTTGGGCGAACTAGTCTAAGGCAAAAGGTTGGAGGCCTCGTTTCATGTGGCGGCTTTTTATTTTTATCGATATTTCATGAAAGTCGAAAGACGGAGTAAAAAATGATTCGCCTATTTCAACGCGGGAAACTAACTGGGAAAAGAATCCTTTTCTTCTTAAATGTAATATTGGAAAAGAAGGAAAATGCCCACAAACTTCTACACAACCTGCGGGTTTCTCTGTGTGGGTGCGGGACGATTTTTTAATGTTTTTCTATCGCAGTGAGCATCGTGCGTGTTTTTTGAAGCGTATTGGCCTCTCCTCATTCGAGCCGTCCATGCATTAATCCTTTTGGAATTGGAGTTCAGTTTACCACGTTGATTTTGGTGCATAAATCAATATTTTTGTCATTTGTTGTAAAAACCTAATTTCGAAATTCAGCGGTCCGCTATAATGTCACAATAGTCTCCCTTACATAACTTTTTTGGATTTTAGGGTTTATAAATTATAGGATGGATTCGTTCATCATTGGTACCGATAAATGCATAAAATACGTGTATTCACGTATATTTAATCATTTTTCACAGGTAAAGCACTCAGTCGCTCAAGTTCTCGATTGACCATCGGTGCAGCTTGGACTAACTATAGGAAAATTTATGGCTCAATAATCATGTAAATATCTGCACTAGGGTCTCAAATACCATGAGAACTTAGGGGTCCGTGGACATTTGAAATGAAGCCAAGACATCTTCAACAAATGGCTATTAAATGGGCTTATGTAAAGGTGGTACATTGTCCCACCTGCTTTTCTGCATAGGTCTAAACCTCAGTTAGATAATCATGAGAAATGGATATGGATTCACGATCAAAAGTGGAACTACCATCAGCCATCTCCTTTGAGTGTCATCAAATTATATGCTAAAAGCAAACCAGGTATTGACTTGTTCACTCATCGCATATAGCAGATATACTGTCTATTATAAATCTCGATATCCCACAGTCACATGGAAATCACGATGAGAGGACGATAAGATAAGGAGAAAAGAAAGGTTTTACTACCAAAGAAAAAATAAAACAGATCTGGAGGAGTCAGATCAATGAGGAAAACATAATTCACACCTTAAACATTTTTACCTAACCAGAAAAGTCGCTGACAGATTTCAAGAACAATATCAGAGATCTTTATCCAGAGGAAAACATTGATAACAGCAGTGAAACTAAAATATCGCGCAGAACTCATAGCATTTTGATAGAGGAGTGGAGGTTAGAGATGATCCATATCATCCATAGGGGGCGAAAAAGGTATTTTTTCTACGTTGCATATTGTATGCTTTTGTTTGATCGATGATATTCTATTCGATTGTATGAAATTAATGACAAACGTTAATAGTTTTTTAGGCGTTTCTCTGGGTTGCAGTTAAAAATTTGATGGAATGATGAATAATATTGAAGCTGTGGCAGAAAAAAAACTTAGCAAAAAGTGAGTAAATTATTTGATATTTTACATTTAAAAAAAGTGGTATTTACGAAAAATGTTTGCGAGTTTTTTGCAACGATTAGTTGCGATTCGCCTTGCCTCTGTTACAGAAATGATATCGCCTTCGCTAGTTACAAAATTTGATCGACGATCTTTTTCTCGGTAAGTAATCATTAAGTTACTTTAGTGCAATCAAAAAGTTTTAAGAATTAATAGGAATTTAAATTTAAATTTAACAGCATTTTTTGATTTTTCTGCCGGCAGTTTAGAATAAATAATTCATTTTTAAAGATAAAAAGTTTCATATAGGTAGGAAAAGGTGTGTAGATGAATTTTTTTGTTTGTCATAAGTAAAAGGAAAGTTTAAAAATTCCTTCTGCTGTCTGCTATTCCTCCGTTGTGTGGAGTGCTTTTGGTGAATAAAAATCCACTGTTCAAGTTTTGAACTTCGAGTTCTATTTTTTGCTAAAAAAGATTTAGTTAATTGACAAATCAACAATTGAGCGAAGTGTCTTTATTTTTTGGTTCGCGTAGATTGAGAAAATATCATATTCGAATGCTTTCTTTAAGTTTTTTGGAAATATAAGTATGAAATTTTTTATTATATGATGATTTTTCGATAGCGAGCAAAAAAAATTGCTCAAAGCTCAACAAAAATTGAAAGAAAAGCAAGAAAGGGAAGCTGTTCGAAGTACGACTGCGGATGAGCCTGAAAAACAGAAAAATAATGATAAAACTGATCCATCTGATCCGCAGGTTCGCTTTATATAATTCGTAAATCAGTATCTGTACTTCAATATCTCAACTAATATTTCTTCAAATATTTGTAATATTTGAATTTATAATAACTTCAATAAAAGTTAGTAAGATCGGTGCAAATTTATTTTGTTTTGAATTTCGAATTGGAAATTTTTTGTAATCTTAGGAATATTTCAACATGCGACTTTCCATGATCAATAAAAGACGAAAAAATGGTGAAAATCCATTTCCGCACAAGTTTCAAGTGACAGTATCGCTAGCAGATTTCGTTAAAAAATACGATCATATAGAAAATGGCACAGTACTTGTAGATACTATTGTTAATATTGCAGGTATTTTTGTTCTTATTTGTTTTAGCTTGTTTTTTTTTAAAAGGGCGAATAGATTTCAGTTTCTTTTCATTCTTTAGGTCGCATATTTTCGAAGCGAGAGTCAGGTGGAAAACTAATTTTTTATGATCTTCACGGCGAAGGCTTGCGATTACAAATTTTGGCTAATGCTAGGTCTATTTTTTTATTCTTTCTTAATCGATATTTTCTAATGTTTTGGTTATAGATATCACAATGGACAAGAATCATTTAGTGATGTTCATGACCGAATAAGACGTGGAGATATTGTTGGTGTTCGTGGACATCCAGCTCGATCAAAAAATGGTGAACTTAGTATTACTCCGGTTGAGGTAATTTGTGAATTTTTGTTAAATAAAGAAAATATTATGATGAGAGATATTTTTTCAGGTCGTTCAATTAACACCTTGCATGCATATGCTTCCTCACACTCATTATGGCTTAAAAAATCAAGAAACGAGGTAAATTTTTTTCCTGTACAATTTATAGAAAGAAAAGAGAAGTTTCTTTTAAAATCTTTATGTCAAATAATTAAGATAATTAAGATAATTTAGATATCGCATGCGATATTTGGACCTAATAATGAATCCTCCTATCAAAGAAAAGTTCGTCATTCGTGCAAAAATAATTACTTTCTTGCGGCAATATTTAGATAACCTTGGATTCTTGGAAGTATGTGAAATAAATCAAAATTTGCCTTTAGCTGTAGATTGTAAAGATTAAATTTCCAATGCAGGTTGAGACTCCTCTTATGAATCAGATCGCTGGTGGCGCAAATGCTAAACCTTTCATTACTTATCACAATGAGCTTGATATGAAGCTTTTTTTACGAGTAGCTCCAGAACTTTACCATAAGGTTGGTTACTTTCTTCATTTAGATATATTTCCAGGAAAATTTCCTTTGCATTTTTCAGGTTATTGCCTCCGGACATTTGTTGTTGGTTGTTTTAGAAAATTCAATATTTTTTGATTTTAGATGCTAGTCGTGGGTGGTATCGATCGAGTCTACGAAATTGGTCGCTCGTTTAGAAATGAAGGAATCGACTTGACTCACAATCCAGAATTTACGACTGTTGAATTTTACATTGCTTATGCGGATTACGAAGATTTGATGAAATTACTGGAAGACATGTTCTCAAGTATATTCATTTATTTGCTGGGAGTTTATTTGCAAGTGTGCTTTATAAAAAAAAGTAATAGAGTTTTGAAAAATTGAGTGTGGACTTTTATTAAAGAAAATCATTCGAACGAAAAAAATGCTAAAAAAAAGGTAAATTCATTTTTAGAAATGGTACATGCAGTTTATGGTACCTATAAAATCCCATATAACCCAAACGGTCTTGGTGAAGAACCGGTTTACGAGGTACTATACTGGACTCAATTTTTCAATTTTTTTCAATTTCTGCGATCATGGGAAGAATTTTTCAGGTCGATTTTACGCCTCCCTTCAAAAGAGTTTACATGTATGATGATCTGCAAAAAATTCTGGGAGTTCAGTTTCCTTTGCCTGATGACTTAGAAACTGCAGGTTTGTTTTCTATATTTGTAGTGATAATTTATTTCAAGCCTAGCTTCTCGTTTTTTTCTTTTTTGTCGTTGATGATAAATTTTAGAGGCAAACGCTTTCTTCAGTAATCTCGCTATTGAAAAAGACGTTGCATGTCCTGAACCAAGGACGACTGCAAGGCTAATCGATAAAGTTTCTTATTTTATTAATGAAATGAGTAATGCAAAAATGATATAAGTTCATTAGCTTGACAGTTCCACAGTAATTTAATAGTTAATAATCATTATCGGCCAGTTCATCAAGAATTTTTTCTTTCTTTATATCCACCAGGAGGCTATTTAATTTCCTAAATTGTTCTATTTTGATTTGATTTCTATCAAATTATTTTTATTTGGTTGGCGAATTTTTGGAAGGCAATTTTATTTCACCGACATTCTTAATTGGACATCCTCAAGTGATGTCCCCGTTAGCAAAGTGGCATCGGTCGATTCCTGGATTAACTGAACGTTTCGAATTATTTGGTGTCACTAAAGAATTAGCGAATGGTTATACCGAATTAAATGATCCAATTACTCAGCGATCAAGATTTGAACAACAAGCTAAGGTTAATTTTAGCAATTTAGAGGCCGTTAATCATCGAGTATTTCATATCTAATCGTGTAGAAATAGAAGTAAAGGTGTTTTATACTTATGAAAAGCCCACTTCTCCTTTTCTATTTATTTATATTTGTTCTTAAATTACTTTTTTTTCATTTGTTCTTAAACTACTTTACAAAGTAATATTTTCTTTATAAATAATAAATGTTTATAAATGGAGGATAAGAAGATAGATAAAAGGAATTAATAAATTAATTAATAAAAAAAAGAATGAATTGATTGAATTGAATTGATTTATATTACAAACATGTTTATGTGGTTTATACAGGATAAACAAGCTGGAGACGATGAAGCTCAGCCTATTGATGAAAACTTTTGTACTGCTCTTGAATATGGATTGCCTCCAACAGCTGGTTGTGGTATTGGTATTGATCGTTTGACTATGCTGCTTACTAATAGCACTAATATTAAGGTAATTTGTGAAACATCATAATGACTGAAGTAAGAAATTATATAAAAATAAGAAATTATCATACGGCTTTTATCTTCGAGTTGATTTTTATTTGAAAATGAATAAGTATTTATGAATATCTATTTATATGAAATTGCAGGAAGTGATGTTTTTCCCAGCAATGCGACCTGATGAACAGAAAAGTGTCCACCAGGGATTTGTTGACATGGAAAAAACAGATAAGAAATCATAACAAATCTGTTCATTTAGTATTGTTGATTGATCTAAATAAAATGAATATACTGTTTTTACGTTTGGTAATCTGATAAATGTAGAAATTTTCTATACATTTTTATTATTGGTTAATCGGTGGCTGTAAACGCCAATTACTAATGAATAAAACAAAATATTTGTCATAAAATACCTATTTCGAAATTTATAAGACGATCAGAAGTTAACCCTAGTTGTGTTAAAAAGGTTTGATGCTTAAAGGATGCCAGATGTTAACCATTCATTTCGATATTTTATATTTCAAAGAAAATAAGTTGGTGAAAATGGTCCTTCTGGTAAGACAAATGGTTAAGTAGAAACCAGTTATTTGAAAGGATCAGTCGACGGTAATTGTTGTAGGAACAATTCGAATTTCGAGTTAACCAGATGTTTGCGTCTCAGCGAATGAAAGTTGTGTTTGTACTTGGTTGGTTAAATCAAATTTTGTTAGTTTATTCTCATTTATTTCGTTTTCTTTTTTCGGAAATTTTTCTATCAAATGAATTTGCAAAATTGAATCAAATCAGAAAAAAGTTCCTAAGGCTGATAATCTTATATATCAACCAATTTTAACTGAGAATTTCATTCCAAACTTTTTAAACTAAGAGGCAAATAAAGGTTTTATTGTTATGGCTGATTATCGTGTTATTTTGTCTAAGTTTAAGCATCGTGAGTTAATTTTCACAACTTGGTGAGAATACAGTTTGTTATTAAAAGTGAAGTCCATGTGATGGTGAAATATCTTTATATTTTTTTTCAAGTGATTCTGTGGCGAAGCGTCTCATTCTAGTAGCCATCTAAATAAATAATGAAGACAAGTATCGTTAAAAGAAAATATATACACATACAAAGTATATATGCCGATACTAAGGTTGTATTCCCCGCAGGAGTAAACCTGTCCAAAAATCCGGGTGATGCTGGCGACTCATCTGTATTTCTATCGCCAAGGGTCTCCCTGGAATATTTGTCCAGTGCCACAAGCCAGCGGAACCAGTTATGGTGAGAACTCTTAAAGTATATGTATAAGCTACCAATAGAAATCGTATATTATTATTGCCTTTGCCATTATCAATGAAATTGAAATTGTCATGGTTCGATTGTTAGTTTAAATCTTCTGTGGAAATGTTCTTACAAAATTTTTTAAGAAAATTGAATATATTTAATGGGAAATAAAGGATTTTGAAAGAAATTTATAATAAATTAACTTATAAATAAGTGGTTGGTGGTCACCTTTTCGAGTTAGATTCGTTTTATTCACTATAAGAAATGGCATAAAAGTACAAGTGGGTCCCTAGCACCACTCGGATTTTTGAGACTTGATTCTTCTCTGTGTTCTCTGTAATGCTTAATAATCTGAGCCATCTGCTAATCCTGAATTCCATTTGAGATTGTAAAATATCTTAAATAGCCGATAATTTCTATTTTTTGTTAATTGAAGGGCTGAAAAACAGTAATAAAGTAATAATAAGTGGTGTATCGATCTAAATTAGAGTGGAGCAAACCTTATCAGTAAACCTTAATTTTTCTTAAGGGTGCCATTTACTGCTTGAACTCGCTTCTCTGCCTTGTCGTATTCTTGAACTTGCAAGAATTGCTGAGGCAACTTTTGTACGTTCGCTTAAATCATGTTTTACTAGAGATTTTATCCATATTTGTTCGTTTATTATTCAGGTCAAAATAATTTGACAAAATCCCTTTTGGTTTAAATTAAAATGGAATGCAATAAATCTTCTTCGTATGCGCTGAAAATTCTGTAATAAGTCCATTTTCTTATTCAATTTTATACAAAATAAATAATTATGTTATTTTAAAATTTGTTTTTGATATTCAGTTTTTTTCTCCTGCTAACAGTATTCATTATTTTTGGTTTGACTGTGTTAGCTGCCAGGTCGAAGACCTTACACTAGAAAATCATGTAAGAATAGAAATGCGATAGATCTACAGAATAACGCAGATTTCACCTTTAATGACATTTATTCTCGTCCATACGGATGAATCATGCATGATGTTTGGCAGTAGAATTAATATGCTTGCTTATTAATCTTCAGATGTTTCGTAATGTTTAAAAATAAAGAAATTTTTTTGAAAAGTTGTCATAAAAGAAAATGGCTTTTACCTTATTCTTCCTTAAGAATTGTTTTTCTTTAGATTTAGATATATTATCATCAAATTTCTCCTCATTTTTCCAGCTCATGTTTGATTTTTTATTCATATTAAACATTAAGCTTAATCTGGCTGTTTTATGATGTGGCATTTTTGCCAAAGGTTACCAGTATGACTACTATTTTTCAATGTCTCACCACTGGCGGCGTCGTCTAAAATTGTCTTCTTTTTTTCTTAGAGTCCTCACCATTAGTGATTAAACTCGCTTTACTGACTCGTTGCACTGGAATGCCAGGGAGTTTCTTGACGATGGACAGGTGGGTGGCTAACATCACCCGGATTTTTGGACAGGTTTTCTCCTGCGGAGAATGAACCTCAACATCGGAGTTCCGAACCGCGCAACGACCCTATTGAGCCATTCTATCCCCAAAAATACTTAAATTACTAATAAATTAACGCTTTTTTAGTTCTAATAGTATTATTTTTGGTTTCTCTTCCGCTAACTCTACTGGCTACTGGATTCATTACCGAAAGAAGTCACTTGAATATAGGTGCCGTGGATTTCACTTATAATGACAGGTTTAGAAGCAGGATTCAAATCAGTGTGGGCTTGGAGCTGAGCAAAACAACAAACTACTTCATGCTGATTCCTCTCTCTTTTTTAATAATGGAAAAGAAAGTTTGCTTTGAGTTATAAAAATTCTGAATTGATTTATCGAAAAGAAATATTTTAGCTAGCGAAAGATAAAAATAATAAAAGTGCGAAAACTGATTTTGGTTTGTTTTGTACAAATTTTCTGTATTACTGCTTTGATCGACGCATTCATTCTTCCTTGTTTTCATTAATATTCCTAACTTATTTTTCGCTTTCTGTTCGTAAAGTTTTTCGTAAACTATACGCTCTATCGATACCAACAAATTTTAAGTATAGGGACCTATGAGCATGTATCCCATGAATATCGCGTAAACGGCAACCTGGCCGGGCGGTTAATTACTCAAATGATCAGGTCGGTGGCCTCTGGTTCAGAAGTAAACCTGTCGTCAAGAACCTTGCGACCCAGCTTCTCTTTAACTCATTTGCAGAAATTTTTAAATGTTTAAACCAGCGAAGCAGCACTTATAAGGAAATAAGGCCAAAATTCTCCTCTCATTCCTGTAAACTTTGAATTGTAATTAAATATTTTAGCAAATTAACGTAAAATCTGATACTATTTCATATTTATTTTTCGATTTGTTCATTCATAATGTTGGCAAGATTTTAAACAAAAAATCATCCGGCGAACAATTTTTGTTGGCCATTGCTTTCGACTTCGATTTAAATATATATTTAACTCAATTATAACTGAAGAAATGAATCTTTCATTTTACTCTAATCATTCTTTTTGGAGAATGTCCTGTGATCTAAATTTTTTTTTCGCAATATTCCACTAAGTATTTATTTAGAAACAGTAACCAAGCAGGGCAAGAAGAGGCATGCGCTGGTATATATCAGTGATATTAAGGCTTGAGACAGAGGATCGGTTCCTGCAGTAGGTGCTTAACATTCATAGCATTCCTAGTGAATATTAAATTTTCGATAAAATTTCGGAGTACAAGAATTTCACCTTTTATTTGTTGGAAATATATTACGATGATGTTGAACCGAATCACGAAATCGTGTTGTTAAATACGTCTGTCGACATAATGCGATAAGGTGGTTCAATAATATTCTTCATTTTTGAGAAAGTTTAATGGTTAATTATTGATAAGTTTTGTTGCCAAAGGTTATGAAAATCTAAACTGGAAAGTCATTGAAAAATGTAAAGGAAAAATAGCGGCTACTAGATTGTCACCTAAAGTCCTTCCTACTATAGGAACAAGCCTCTGTCCTGAAAATTTAAAGAATCCTGGACTCATTTAATTCTACCTTCTGGTAAAATTTTCTCCTATTAACAGACAATGGCGCGAACTTAACCAAGAATGATGAGTGTTAATCATTTTACTTGCTTTATTTGTATTTACACTAAATTTAAAACAGTAGATTGAGCGTATGGTTCGAGATTTCGCTTAGAAAAATTTAATGGCAGTTATTCGAAAAAAACTGGTGTTCCTCAATGCTGCATTCTTTCCTCAACAGTATTCGACTATTCAAATAGGCTGGATAACACCGCTTGTCGGCACTCAAAAGTTGTACAAATCGGTCGGGAGCGTATCATAATTTTAAATATGCTGATGATGTAGTCTTTTTTGCTGACAGTTATGACGAAATGCAAATAATGCAAATTGGACTCAGGATCAATTTAAATAAAGTGGAAATCTTTTCGTCAACATGTGCAAGCTGATAAAATGCCCTCTTTTTATAAATTCATTGCCGGTTGAGGAAATGCACGATTTTAAATACCTTGGGTCCACTCTATTACCGAATAGTCAGGCAAAACACGATATTAATCAGGATGACGGCAGCTAGAAATGCGTTCTTCAGGTTGACGAAATCTTTATGGAGCCGTCGTGAAATTACCATTAAAACAAAAATCCGCATCTATATAGCCGCTATATCTTGCTATATGGCTGCGAGACATAGCCAATGAGAGTGGAGAACATTAAGATATCTGCCTTTAACCACTGTACATTTAAGGTATATTTGTCTAAGGTACATTTTACTAGTCCGTCGAGCGGATAAAATCTCACATGATCGCATCCACCTTCATTCAAATACCACTTGCATTAATAGTATTATCACAGCGTCGCCTTCGCTAGTTAGGGCACTTCATTTCTTACTACAAGAGTTGATACATATTTCGTTACTTACTATACTCTGTGGAAGGTGGCGTCAAAAGCGAGATGGGCCAATCAATATCTGACACGGTCATGAAAGATTTTGAACAAGAGAGTGGACCAGCAAGAAGTATGTGAATTTATGGAAAAAAGATGGTTTCTATTACTGTCGACGGTAATATCAGATCGCTTGGAAACGTCTTACGCTTGTAACCAGTGGAGTCAGCCTAAACAATAATGCTGAGAGTTGTTAGATGAAGAAGAAGACTCGAATATCGAAGATATTTTATATATATATATAAGAATGAATATTTTATTTTATATATAAGAATGAATATATTGTTGTTTTTATTAATTCAGACTGGTTTTGCACCTCTGACATTTTTTCGTTTCCCCTCTCTACTCGTTTTTTGGCGTTAAAAATATTGCTTGAGTGGTGAATTTTATTATCACGCATAGTTTAAATTCATTTTCATTCAGTCATTTTTTATTTTCATTGATGATTAAACGAATATTTTCTTCACTTCTCGATGCTTCAATAAAAAAATTTTGTTTTCCAATTTTTTTCCCTAAATATTTATAAATAATTAATTCTTCGTTCAAAGCATTCGCTGAATCTGATTTAGTGGAAGAGAGTCATTTGAAGTACAGGTAGTACAGTAGGCTCCTAGCACCATCCAGATTTTAGTGATAGGCTTACTACTGTCAAGGGACAAAAATTGAATCCATAACGCGCGACACCTTTAGTCGAAACAATCATTCTATACCCGTATTTCATATTCATTAGTGATATGTGGGCATTGCTAAAAATGTTTTTGATTGTTTTTGATTTTTGATTGGCTGCTTTTTTTCGTACTTTCTGTGTTAGTATTCAAAATAATTCGAAAATTTTAGAATTTTACTTCTAATTTTGAATCACACAGTTTGAAACAACAAAAATGAATCACATTCGTTCAATTGAATAATGATAATTTTTAAGTTTGCTGATTAGTTTTGCCCTACTTTCTGATAACAATCTGTAATGAAGGATTTCATTTCCAATGTTAAACAGCTGTGGAAAATAAGATAAGAAGTGGTTAGCGCTTATAATTTCTTGTTAGGGCCGTTCCATTATGTTAGTACACTTAGAAATTTTTGCTAAAGAGAATCACTTGAGATAGAAGCACAGCTCGATCGGCAGCACCATCCGGACTTTCTTATTAGGTCTAAGTAAGAATCACTCTCTTATCGTGTCTGTAATTTTAATAATTAATTTTATATGTCCATCGTAACAATATTCATTGATTTTTAAACTATGAGCCATATCCAATTTATCTTCATTTATCAATAATCATTTTTTTATTGGTTTGGTTGATTGGGGATTGTTGACTTTTTTCTAATTTTCATCATTTTTATTGTAAAATTATTTTGTACTTGAAAAGTTCGAGACGAAAATTAGTGTGATGGAAGGCTTCGTCTTTTACCTAAAATATGCAAATATACAATAAATTGGATGTACATTGTCATCAGTTAAGAGCTTCTACATAATCTTCCTTACAGATCTTTTATAAATTATTATAACTTTCAATTCATTTCCAGTAGTTTTGCATTTATAACCATTTCCAATTAGAAGGGCGTATAATTGAAGTATAATTCAAGATGTGAAAAATCCAATATAATACATGGAATGCAGTTAAAATTAAGTTAAAATCGCAAAATTTTAAAGTTAATAATTCATCAGATTAATTTATTAATTTATGACTGAAAATTCGATCGAAAAATTCAAGAATATGTACTTCTTTTTCGAAATTATAAACCGAACTGTGAACTGCCCAGGTTAGCCCAGTGGAGGATGGTTCGATTGTCGTGTTTCGCCGATAGGATCTAATGAAAAATCCGAGCGCTGCTAGCGATCCCACCTATTCTTCTACCGTTCCATGCAAAAATTTCTGTTAGTTCTAATCTGGCGGAGCGGCCTAACCAGAAATGATGAACATTAACCAATTGAATATTATATTATATATGGTAAAATGGTTATGAATGAATGAATAGATCTATGTCAAGTACATGGTTGTCGATGGTTTTGAAAAGTGTAAATTCGTTTTGTGATCGATCAAATTCGATATAAATCGTTCGAAATCATATTAACAATAAAGTTTTATTTGATCAATCGATAATGATTTAAATGTGAAATTTTTTAAAAATATTTTGCCTCATGAAAGCATCTTTGAATTGCCTTTCGTACGATAACCATTTTCTTCGTCGAAAATCGAAGCGAATGAATTTCTTTGCAATGGATTTTATAAGTCTTGAAAAAATTCATATTTTTTACCGAAAAAACTACAAATTACGGCATTTTTTATCAAAAAATCATTTGAGGCGAGAAATTCGTTAGAAATTGTTCCATTTCGTTGCGTTTTAACTAATGTTTTTTAACTATAAAAAATAAACGAAATCAATGGGTTTTCTGGTTTTTTGTTTTCATCAGTTTATTTCAATTTATTATATATTTATTGACAGTTCTGCTAGGCCACTCACCATTTTCGATTTGAGACATTTCCATAAGAAAATTATTTGGGATAAAAGTACCAATGGTCGTTAGTATTATTCAGTTGGAGGGGAGGAGGGTGCCTAATTAGAGGCTTAAAATTCAAGCCAGCCAAGTCCTACTCATGATGCTTGACCCTCAGCAATAACTAATTATGGCACGAACGCTTTCTTAGAAAATCATTGAGGAAAAATAAGAAATAACCGATGGAAAGAGGGATGAGAAATGAGGGAGGGATTCAGAAATGAATTTCTACCGAAATATTTTTATTTTTACTTATTTAAAACTGGTTATCGGACTTAATTCTTCTAAGGTTTTAGTTGTTTTAAGAAATAATCCTGTAATCCAGTTTTCTTTTTTCTGTTTATTCCGTTTCATAAGATATTATTAATATTTATTCGATGCGCGATTCTTGGACCCTCTTTCCAGTGGTAGGGAGTAAGAATGCACCGGATATGAACCGAACTTATTTTTCTCTGGAGCATTTATTATTCTCAAATTCAAAAATTCCTTTCTTGCTTTTGTTACATCATTATTATCGTTTGACCTCCTCCTAATTTTTTTGTAATTAAGTGAAATTTGAAATTTTTGCTTATTTGAACTATGAAATATTTTTTGATATATATATATTTTTTTTATATTTTATATATTTTTTTCATTAGATTCGACATTCTTTTTTTTCGGCAGCTCTCACCACTTCCAGTGGCTGCACTGATGGTTAAAACGTTTCCGGATCCAGTGCCATACCTGATAACTGGAAATGAATGCCACTTCTTTTTTTGCACTGTCTAAATCCCAAACAATTAGTATGAATTATAATGAAAACTATATTTTATATCAATTGGTTTTTGGTACTTTCAGCACAATAATTTTACTGTTTCCCTTCATGCTTTGGTCTTAATCATTCTTTTCTTTGCGATCTTTAGATTGGTTTCTTATTTTCGAAAATATTTTCTCTTTTTTTCTATTTCACCTTTACAGACTATTGTATGAATGAAATTGTCTTAGTGAAATTGGTAAATCTGCAACAAAAAATTTTACTATTTAAGGAATCCTATTTTAAATGCATATTTTGCGAAATAGCTTTAATATCATAAGCGACAGTAAGGAAGAAATCGCCTTAGAGATAATCCAGTAAAAATCCAGCTTTCCAGCAAAAGTAATATTTTTCTGGTACCATAATATGTTTATGAGTTTCTCACTGGTACTTCGTATATTATTATTGTCTAATGACTTATAATCTCATCGTTATTACATATTATTGAGATATTTACTAAATTCATTTGTTTTTAATTTATATGTACTTATTGCTTTATTTTTTTTTATTTGCTCATAAAATAAGTTCAGAATTAGTGAAAAGTATTCATCCTGAATAAAACCAAGATCTTTGCAAAAAGAAATTCAGCCCTTGCATTTTTAAATTTTCTAGGCTTCTAACTCAAGTAAACGTTTCTTTAAAGATTGGAGTGGAACTGTACTAACAAGCTAGTGGAGCTATCTAAAGCAGAAATGTTGAACTCTAACCAATGACTTTTTCACTATAATTGCAATTTTTGGAATGGAGAATTTGATTATTAAATGTTTTACCATATTTAACAAACTTCCTCATTGCTATAACCTTGAATATTGCACTTATCGTCGTTCTTTTCCGATTACCTTTTTTTTTAAAGAAAATATGAGAAAATAAGTCAAAAGGAATGTTCAATTAACTATCCTTTTATTTTTCAGTAATTTTAGAATGGCCTTAAATTTCTTAAATTTTATGTTTCCATAAATTCTGGTCAAATTTCTCTAGAGTGGCACTGATTGATATATTAACGAGCGAATGCATCGAGCATCGTAGGATGCACCATCTTCCGGCTGGGGCAAGTCTGTAAGTCTGCAAGTCAATTCTTATTAAAGAATTCCGGTGCTGTTAGTATTTACTTTTAACTTTCTCCACAAGTAGTTCGCTGGCAAAATTACCTCATCTTAATAATCATTAATAAACAATAAACAAAAACTAGTGTGCGATGTCCATCATTTTTTTTGCTTTTTCCATTAGAAAATAGCCCTTTTTTTTCTTTTAATCACTCAATATTGACTATTAATTTATTGACTATTATTTTTATTATCATTAATGTCATTATTAACATTATTAATTATTATTATTATTACTAACGTTATTAATTATTAATATTATTAACAATAGTAATTATCAATATTATTGTTAACGTTATTATTTATTAATATTATTATATTATTAACATTTTTAATTATCAATATTATTATTGTTAACATCATTAATTATTAATATTATTAACATTATTAATACTATTATTAACATTATTGTTATTATCATTATTATCATTAATATTATTAACATTATTATTATTACTATTATTATTATTCATTTATGAATTTTTCTGCAATCTTGAGCTTTAAAAATCTGATTTTTTTATCAGTAAACTATTATCTTATCACATCATCGCGCTGTCCGCTTCAGTCCATAATAATTCGACTTTTCAATATTTATTTATGAGATCCCATGGATTTTAATCTAATCGATATCAAATGAAAGATAAAAACGATAAGGTCAAATTTTTTTCATATATTCTTAAATAGTTCAACAATTAACAATTAATGTGGCTGAACACATTATTTATGGAGATTTTTAGGAGTTTGTGGATTATATAGATATAGAATAATTATAAGAGCATAGGGACATTTCTAAATATTTTGAATTGAGAATTTCAACTGAGTTGTTAATGCCCTAAGGCATTATCAAGTAGTTTAAAAGTTAAGCCTCTTTGGCGTTTAATTTATATTCGACATATCATTAGTATATTTCATGGCCTAAATTTGCAAATTTTCTCATATCATCTTTTTTATTATTTTGTTAAAGATTGGTGGTTTCAGTATTTTTGAAGTTTTTACGGCGTAAATTATCAGTGAAGAGGAAGAATTCTTTAAAGGGCAACTTAAACACTATTTAAGAGTGAAAGGCATTTTCCAAACCATACACCTAACGAAATCTAAAATCCATGCAGTAATAGTGCTAAAAAAATGTATATATTCATATTGAAATATAAATATAAATTTCCTTGCTTTCTTTGCCATCATATTTCACGATTTATTTTAAGGATTTTTTCAGCAGATATCATATCAGATATAAAACAATGCTCTGCCTTTCTTTTAAGCCTACTTATTTACCCCAGTTTTCTCCGTAACATTTTTCTCTTCAAAATGGCCAAAATATCCTCACTTTTTCCGATCCTTAAACATAATATGTAAAGAGAAAAGATGTGAAAGAAGGATTCCTGGAAGATTTTCTGCAAGATTAGCAGTCAATAAATTATTGGATAATTTACGATTTGACTAATTGAGCTTTTTTGAAAGTTAATCAATCTTTTATCTGTTCTTTTAGTCAAAAAGTAAAAAATAAAAGTAATTTTAATGATAAAAACAATGCCATAAATAAATATTTATTACTATTCACTGTGGAACGGCAGCAATAAGAGATAAAGATAAAGTAGGTGGCCAGCTTAGTGTAATAATGGACAAATTAAACAGTAAAAACTCGCTAAAATTTTTTTCTACCATCTCTTTTATATATAACTTACACTTTATTATTATCAGATATCAAATCCAAAAGCAATAATGAAGATTTATCCATCATTGTCCTTTTTTCAAAAATTCTCGTTAAAAATCCTGAAATATCGGAAATAAAATCTAATATTTTTGTCTTAATTTCTATTCAAAATTTGTTTTTGAGTAAGAATTTAACACTTTAAAGTTCAGTTAAAAGCAGAATTAAAATAAAATGGATACTCAATTTTTATCACTTTATCAGTGGCTTAGTTTGAGAAAAAATCTTAAGTCGATAAGAATTTTTGGCTTGCATTTATTGATTATAAAATTATAAAATTTTTTGATGGTCGTACGATTCGATTCGATTTATTCTGAATGCTTATTCGTTTTAATTATATTTATTTATTTAATTCATAATCTTCCATTTTCGCAGTGATTCTTGGTTTAAAGTATGAATTTGCCAAAAATAATTATAAAGTGACTTGCTTTAGTCTTTTTGATTTATATTTTGATAGATTTTGACTTAGAAAATTTGCATTTTTTTTCTATTGATGTTTCAAATCCGAGTAATCCAAATCTAAAGCTATTAGTCTCTCCAAAACATGGCTATTTTATTACTTTTCTTGGATTTAAATGGCTTCTATTGCTGTTAGTACGGTACGGTTAAAAATTTCTGCACAAAGTATTTGAAGTTATAAGTAAATATAGGTCGATAAAAACTCTTCTGGATTCTCTAATGTTCTCTAATGGTTCACTTTGGCAGAATCGAATCTCTGATGCTTGGTGCAAATCGTAACCATATCACTCGATCACCTTTGCTTTTCTTACATTTTTTTCTCATTACTTACAACAAATCATTAATTTAATCAAAAGAATTAATAAGAAAATAAGGAAAAGTATTAATCAAAAGAATTATTCATAATATATTTATAATTCATTGAATAATTATGATAAATTGATAAAATCTGCACTAATATTACTTTTATTTTTCTTACTTTACCATATTTAATTTTTTTTAAGAGTTTTCACCATTACTGGTTAAACTCGCTCCGCTGGCTTGTCGCACTAGACAAATATGCTAGGGAGTCCCTTGGCGATAAAAATACAGGTTAGTCGCCGGCATCATCCGATCAAATTTACTTATATATATATATATGTATCTATGTATTATATATAGGTATTATTAAATGTAAGCTTATTTGATCCAACAAATTGCTCATGAGCAAAATTAGTTATAAAGGTAATTTTTTTTAAGGGTTTCGTTGTCGTTTGGGTTTCATGAACAATAGTTGATTACTGTTCTTTTTTTCTGTTCTAATTCTAAATTCTGAAGTCTTGTTCTAATTATAAGTATTCATCATAAAATGAATTTTTTTGCGGTTCAAAGCCTCATCAATTTCTGGCATTTCTCGTTTAGGAACCGTTGATATTTTTTGCTTTATGTAAACTTATTTGAAATATTGGATATTCGATAGGAAATCTTAGAAATCTTTTTCTGCGATCGAATTCGCTCTATTTGAATTTCATATTATGCTTTCTTTTTGCCTAAAATTTTCTATTTTAGATAGGAAAGGCAAAATATTGGTTACAATTTTATAATTACCGATTCTTATCGGATTTGAACGTCTTCAACCTCTTATTTTCTTCCCAGTGCTTTTTTTCGATTATTTCATTCAAATCGTTCTCAAATGGACAATTCTACCACAGTCGATACCTTCACTAATGGCACAATTACTTCAGAACCAACAACAGTCGAAATATCCCCTCAAGACGGTTTATCTGCTGGAGCAATAATTGGCATCATAATCGCAATTTTGGTTAGTTTATCTGCATAACTATTCATCGAGTTCTCCTGTTATTGCCCATTGCTCATCCTTCTTATAAGTCGTGGTGCATGGAATGCCGATCAGAACTTTGAAATATTCTTATTTCACTTAGTTCTATTCTTATTGTTCATAAGATTGTATTTTAATAAGCTAATTAATTTATCCAAATTACTCCGATCTCAATTCTCCAAGCGTTAAAGTGACCTGTTTGGATTCGAATGATTGCTGGAATTTTGCCAGCTGTTGGGTAACTTTTATTAAATTTGTCGAGGATCGTTGAAAGAATGGGTTATTTGAAAGGAAATTCACATCTTTCGCTAATCCATGAATTAAATTTAAAATTTCCTTTAATCATAAACGAAAAACTTCAAAGTTTTACAGAAAAATTTTATAATTTTCATATTTTTCTTTTCTTTTTGAATGACTTAAAATTTCTATTAATTCGTTTATTCTATGAAATATTCATTTGTTTTCTGAAAAAATATTTGGCCTATATAATTAGAATTTTAGCTTTGTATAGCATTGTTGATTATTGGTGGATATTTCATTTTTCGTAAAATTCGTGAAAGAAGAAGGAATCATGGCGAATATAAACCACAGTTCGAAGAATATCATCATGCCAAAGATTTACCGTTTATTCAACCACCTTCAATTGAAGGCCTTATTTGACAACATTCTTTTATTTCATTCTCAGTGGCTCTAAAGTAAAAGAATCAGAAAAGCGAGTAACCTTTTTATATTTCTATTTTCCATTAGGCCTTAAAAAAAATATCAAAAGAGTTTGGTTGACTTTTTTTCTATTTCAATTTACTTAAATTAAATCTTTTTTGTTGCTGAAATAAAAAGTGATTTTTTAATATTTATTTTACAAAAATGAATTCGCATATGAATTCATATAAAATTCCTATAATTTAATAAATTCGAAAATATTTGAAATACAATTTTTTATATTCTCAAATTTTATTTTTGGATTTATTTTTTATTAAATGTTAAAATTTGTCAAAAATCTGTGATTTCCCATTTATGCGATTCTGTTAATTTTCTTTCATTGCTAATATGCAATGAATTTATAAAATGCAAAATAATAATATAATAGCATAAAGAAATAAGTAATAAATAATAATATAAATTATAAAAAATATATTAATAATATTAATAATTTAGCTAAATTCAAATTAATAATGCAGAGTTCTCCTCATATTACACCTCTTTTTCAACCATTGTTTTAATTCATTTTAGTCAGAATGAGTTGTCACAATGTCAAAATAAATATTCGAAAATAAATTTTGGAATTATTGACTTATAAAGAAATCGTATATTTTTAATTTTTTAGACATTTCCATGATACGAAATAGATAAATTTTTCCAGTGGTTTAGAATAATGAAAATTCCTAATTGTTTGGCATTGCATTTTTTAAATTCATTGCATTTTGTCAACTGTGCCATTAATTATATTTCACTTGTTTTACTATATCCACAGTCCGTTTGATTGCTTTTAATAAAAATATTTTTTGAATTACACGAGTGCACAAATTTTATTTTATATTTTATATATGTTTTTCAAACTGAATTTTTTGATGGCTTTCTTAATTCTTTCATAAGTTTTCAGTAATAGCAACATTTCCCGAATATAAATTTTGACAAAATATCTGATTCGCTATTGGTCATAAAAACTGCCGGGCACAAATTGTAATTTGAACTTTTCAGTGATAAGTATTCAGATAAGCAATACTTTTTTTGATAATTTTTGAATTTTATGAATTTCTTCCTAGTTTTACGATAGCATATTTAATTTATACAATTCAATATTTATGCGAACTGTTTGGTCATTTTATTTGATAATCAGAGAAGAATGCAAACTTTTCAATTATTAATTCTTCGCTATGTTTCGGAATCGTTTGCATTGACTAAAATCACTTTGCTAAGGTTTGTAACTCCAGTAGATTGCTCTGGATCCACTTTTATCTGAAATTCTTTCATTTCTAGGAGTTGTTGCGATAGCTATCTGATAGTTTTAATTTTGAAGCTTTAAATCATAAAATTGACTCCAATAAAATACAAAGAAATTTTTGAGAATTGATCATTTGTTTTTTTAGAATTTTTTTGAACAGTTTTTATTATTACTTGATTTATGAATTTCACCACAGAATTGGCGTTAGCTTTCGTCCGAAAGAAGTTTGTTGTTGGAAATATATAATTCTTTTTCTAGAAAAGATGAGAATTTATTGAAAGCTAAATTTCTTTTTTCAATCTGATTCACGGAATTATCGCAATTTAATTGCTTGAATCTAAAAATTTTTTCGAAATTGTCTTACCTTTTGTGGCGATTGATTGTAGACTGCTGGTGGTGCTAAAGCATTCAAGGGCCTAGGAAAAATACTTTTTTACAATCTCTAAGAAAAAAATTCCTCTAATCAGGGATACTTTCTAAATATATTCATTTAAATGCCTAAATGATGAATGCTTGCGAGAACTAGGATTAATTCCAGCTAAATAAAAAATAAAACATATTTTTTCTTTCATCAACTCTTACTTTTGGTTTGACAGAGTTCACTGACAACTTGAGTAACAGAGTTTTATCAGACATTTGGAGAAAAAATTTTTCTAGAAAAGATGAGATTTATTGACCATTAGGTGACCATTACTGCCTTAATTTCACTTTTAATGGAAGTTTTTTGAAGGTCGAACTTCCGCCAAGAAATGGAATCAAACCCATGTTGCTTCACTTCAGAAGAAACTTATCAGAACAACTTATTTATTTCGACATATTCCATTATTTAAAGATATGAAATTTGTACAGCCAATATCTTTGATGTACTTAATTTAGACGCAATATCATTCATTCTCTAAATTTTTGACAATATTGCATTTAATGGATAAATTAAGCCTAAATTACTTTTCTTTTTCATTATGATTTTGATTCTCTTCTGCTTTCTTGCTGTCACGCCAAAATTTATCGAAACACAAAGGCGGAGGCATACAGTTCTTCTCATCCATTATCGCCAGTGCTTGCTATTATGAATAATAAAAAATGACTGGGTGCAGTTGAGATATTGAAATATCTAAGAAATATCATTCCCGTTCTAACCAGAAAAAATGGCTTCCATCTTTGGATTTTAAACTTATGGCCAAAAGATGAATTGAAGATGAGTCGGCAAAATATTACACTTACATTTACAGTATTAAGTTAGATTAACATTTTTACATTAATTTTACTTTTTTCTGTAACAATTTTTTGAATAACTTCTTATGAGCCATCTTCATGGTAATTAAATGAAGACAAATAACTACGTAAAACCAAGTTTTATTGGAAATTAATAGTAATAAGGATGACAAAGATAATTACTCTGAGATTTCGGGCGAGAAACCATTCAAAATCGAAATCTTCATCATCATCACCACATGGATTGATTAATGCTTCAGCTACCTATAATGGCGCAAATATTTTCTGGAAATGAGATTGTTTTACTAAAGAAAGGTTCATAAGGCTTTTTTAAGGTTTATAATTCGAAAAATTTTTAAAAATTACTTTTAGCCATGCAATATAGAAAATCAGTTGTAATAATGATAAAATAGGAAAATATAAGTCAATCTGAAAATTAATTTTAACATTTTTCAGCCACATAAGAGCAATTTAATCACAAATAAATGAGATCTGCGTAATCTTGGAATCATCAACAGATCCAGAACCAATAAAATTTTATCAAACGAAATAAACTTTTGGATCGCCAAAAAGTTAAAAATATACAATGAGAAACAAAATTTACACTCCAAGGAGAAATGCTTCCATCAACAAATTGTCGCCCGACTACTGTAAGCAAAAAATAGAAACGTACTGCTAGGAATACCACCTAAAATTCATTTCAGTCTTTAATATATTGTTTTGCTCAAATTCAATTTTATTCCTTTCTTATGCTGACAGCACATACTATTTTCGCATTGGCTGATTGCATATTAGGATGAGAAGAAAGGTTTCACCAGAGAATTAAGAGTTAGAAGTATGGATAGTCAAGTTTCACCTTTGAGGACAGGCCTAATCTCGTCGATAAGTAGAAATCAACTTATGATGACTTGATCGAAGCAATATGTCATTTAACCATACTACCTTCTTTTATCCACGGACAATTTTCATCCGAATTCATTTGTTTCCCCGGTCAGATGGACTTGTGAAAAAAGCAATATATATGATATTAATTCGATAAGATGTGAATATTTCTCTTCCGCAGCTCAATTATTTGTTAAAATTTTTCAAATAATGCTCTGTTTTGCTTTTTGCAGTGTGAAACTAGAAACTAAACCGAACTTACCATATTTGTTTGCAAAAAAATTACCTGGGTATAAGCCAAAGGTATAGGAATCCAGTTGTAATACCAAAGAGTTATTTGCGACCATCGAAAATTCGTACAAATCTATAAAATTGGATGAAAAATTTTGAAGATTATTAATTCAAGATTTAGCCTTTACCATCTTACCTTCACTAGTTAATTGATACCAATTTTGCAACCAATTCTAATTTCTCCATGCACATTTTGTAAATTTTGCGAAAGTTTTATAAAAAAGTTTTTATTCAAATTTTTTGTAAAATGTATAAAATTATATGAAAATATTTTATAAAAAAGTAAAAATTTTTCATAAAAGTATGAATTTTTTTTAGCTTTAATAAGTCTCTTCTTGATTTTTACATTATCTTAACTGACTTAATGGATTCAAGATTCAATTTCTAGACCATTTATATCATTTGTTGCATTTTTATTGAAGTAAACTGTTTGTTGCAATGGTTCCAAGAAATTCTAAGGAAGACTGTTGTTTTTATGAATATAATAGAAGAGATATGAAGAAATTAAGATTTCAATCGACTTGAATCTTTGAAAAATATGAGAAAGAGAAGCTGGACCATCAGCCAACAAGCTCAGTCAACTAATGAGGAACTCAAAACTCGCTAATTTAAGAATTCTCTAAGAATAAAACGATCTCTAATATATCTTCGAAGATCTTACATTGGAAAAACTATTGGATGTGCTGCTAAGCACTTTGAAATATTAAAAAGAACCTTGTGAAGAAGTAATTTGTGCAAGATATACATTAAAAAAGGAGATCTCTGGACCAAGTGTAAGGTGCAAAATAGATTCTTTGATGCTTTCATCTTGTGAATTTAAAGAAATTCGCTTTGTTATATTAAAAGGCGAATTTTTGCGAAAGGATCTCACTGGAAGATTGAACTGGACACGCTATGAGGAAATCAAATATAAGGAAAAAATTTATAAATTATGTAAATTTTATTATATTATCCTCGGCAACGGATGCCTATTCGTTTTTTTTTTTTTTAAGAAACCTCACCATTACTGGTTAAACTCGCTCCACTCGCTTGTCGCATTGGGCAATATGCTTTGGCGATAGAAATACAGGTCAATCGTCAGCATCACCCGGAATGACGAATGATGATTATGAATTAGCTATGGATGTATAAATTAGACCAGAAAGGCAAATTGGAAGGACTGACGGATGAAAAAATAATTAAATGGAATCTATACTCTGAAGAGGGAGTATGGAAATGTAAAAGTCGTCTAGAAAACTCAGAATGAGACGAACAAGGATCCCATATATTTGTACAGGTTTACTCCTGCGAGGAATCGAACCTCAACATCGGCGCTCCAAACTAAGCAACAACCCACAGAGAATTCTATCCCCTCGTGATATCTACTCAAATAAAGTTTGTGATTTTGGAAGAATTTGAAGAATGCGATTTATTTCGCGCTAGTAATAATCCCATTTCTATTTTTGCCTCTAATACCGGAAGTATCAGGCACTTGATTTTGAATTAGTCATTTCTGTTTTTGAAATTCGATGGATCTGATATAAATATAAGGGCAGGGCTAACAATAATTTCCGTAGAGGTAGATAGTGGATTGCTTATTATAGTTCTCATTCATAAATATATAGTAATTCATCGATTTTCATAATCCTTAGTAGTTAGGATTGAATTTAATAATAAAATTTAATAAAAATAAAAACAGTTTCTTAACTAGTATATATCTATCGACCTATGGGTTATGTGACAAGATTTGCAAGATTTGCTAGTTTATTTAAATCACTTGCATGTGCCACAAATTCATCATTTAGAGATTCATTATGTTAAATATAAGAGAGAGTAGATATTATTTGAAAAATAGCAGGTTTGAAAACGATTTTTAAAATTTTTGGTCTTATACACGATTCATTTCAAAGATCCCACTAGATCTAGTAATAGCTTGATACCGTATTAATTCCTCCCATAGCAATAATTGAGATGGTAAGGTATTATAGTTAAATAATTATCATGACCACCTTATCATTCAATAATGAAATAATATTTTTTCTTCTGACATTTCTCACGATTACTAGTTGACTCAGTTGGCTACAAAATTTTTCCAAATTGCGAGGTCTGATGCCATTCATCAACATTAATAGAAGCCACTCCTTTTTTTATCGTCTAAGTCCATATATCGCTATGCGTTTAGAATCTTTTCTGACTTTATCAGTAAGATCTTGATTAGACTACGATTTTGCCGCCACTCATCACCGGTTTAGCAAGTAGCGAAATATATATGTCAACTCTTGTGAAGATGGATGCAACCATGTGAGATTTTATCCGCGGACTGGTAGAATGTATCTTAAATATGAATAGTCCAGGTCCATATAACTTCTTAATCTTCTCCACTCTCATTGGCCGTTTCGCAACCATGTAGCAAGATCGAGCGAATTGGAGTTATATGGACCTGGACTTTCGTTTTGATGGTGATTTCGCGGAGATTCCATAAAAATTTAAACCAGAAGGAGGCAGCCATTACACGGGTTTTGATTTCGCCTTTTTCCTTTTGCCATTTGATTAGAGTGGATATAAGATATTTAAAGTCTAGCACTTCCTCAACCGGCGGGAAGTTGATAAAAATAGATATTTTATCAGCTTCTTATCTATAAGAAGAAAAAAAAATTTTTTCATTTTATTTACATTGATCCTGAGTCCGATTCTCGCTGTAGTTGTTGAAATTATATACTTGTCAGCAAAAAGGACTAAATCATCAGCGAGATCTGTAATATGATGCTTTGGATTAGTACACCTCATGAATACCGACAAATAATGTCTATTGTCACAGTTGAATATTGTAGGGAAAGAACCTTGCCAGTTTTTATAAAGACTATCAGCTCCTCATACATACATCTGTGCCGATGCATACTAATAAAATGCCTTTATTATGAGTCGAACGATCTTCTCTGGAATACCGTTGCGTTGCATTACCCTCCAAAGCGCCATTTTATTAATTGAATCGAAAGCATGCAAAATCAATGAAATACGTGACGATAGGCTGCAGATATTTGAAACGATGTTCCAATACCTTTCTTAACATAAATATCTGGTCAGCATAACTGGTCTTAATCCAGTTTGGTTGGGGCGCTGTCTCATATTACCATTTCTATTCAGTAGTAGAGAAGCAAAAATTTTCTCGAAAATGCTTAGTTTCTTCTGTAATATCACATTATGCAAAAATATTCAATATTCAGTATTGAAATTGTAAATATCATACCTTGTATTTATATATTTTAGAGACTGTCGTGAAAATTGGCTTGTTGTTGCTGTTGTGAAAGTGCATACTATTGATGTGATAGTCAGAAGGGAAAGGTTTATTCACTGTAGAATTAGAGTAACAATATAATACGATAGTATAAGTGAGTCGAGGAGATGAATAGGGTTAAGTTGAATTCCGATTTACGGAGAGAAACTGTTGCTGTTTGAAGTTTATATGTTGCCCATATGTAAGTTGGGCTTACAATGTTATGCAGATTACAATTACATTCAAAATTAAGTTTTTTTCTACTATACAAGAGAAAATTGTATAGAAATTATTTTTACAAACGCACAGCTGTTTCACAGCTGTTCTAAAATTTGTAAATAAGGTTGTCGCCGAATGGCGAAAAAAGCTGTAAATTTGACCAAGTCATTCGGATTCCCGCCCATCTTAAATTAAACATAAGCTCCCAAAAGATCAGTTTGGTCATTTTGTGCTTCTATTAGGGAAAAACGAGTAGGGAAGCGGTCGGTGAGTGATGGGCATTTAGATTTTATATTTGATTTTTTTATTATTATTCTTCGTAGTAGGGCAATTGCTTCGCTTAACTTTCTTATATATATTTGCGTCTTTACTAATAAAGGTTTAATTACCCAAGTTTGAGGTTCGCAACGAGAAAAGTAAGAAGTAGAACGCTGGCCGCAGAGTTTATAATAATATTAATAAGAAATAAAAGTCTCGAGTGGCAGAAAAGTAAATTTACACAGAAAAAAGATAGTTTTCCCAAAACGAATTTTTGTAAAGGCAGAATATTGGAAGGGGAATCGCCGTGCTCCCAACGAAAATTCGTAGTGTTTTGCAAATTAGCTAATAGAAAAATGAATCTTTATATAAAGAAAGAAAAAAAGATAATTTTTGTACGATTTGAATATTAAGCGCTGAATATTGACTCATCGTTGTGAAGAGCCCTTTGTTCAAGAACAGTTTTTTTTTATAATAAATTCTTTCGGTATTTTCCGACAGAAGTTATCGCAATTTCAGTATAAACGATCAGATCGCCCACTGTTATTTGCATAGACTAGGCTACGAGTTTTCGTTCATGATGTTAACCAAAAAGTTTTTATAAACTTTTAAAGTTTCTAATAAAGTTTTTCCTAAACTTTATTCTAAGAGGCATAGAATAATATTTGTGTTTAATCGAGAAACACGTCTCAAATTCCTTAAGCCAAATAATTATTAAATAATTATAAATAATTATTTTTAGATGACCGCAATGATCTTTATTCAGATTTCTGCGCATAATTTGCTCTTTTTTTGAACGACGCTAAAATCTCCTTAATTGATGCTAATCATGCATTTATTCCATTGAAAACTTCTTTGCATACTGAACCAGATAATATTGTTTTTAAAAAACTATCTCTTACTTTCACATTGTGTTTGATTTTTAGTGTTATCTTATAATCTAACAATATATAACTTAAATTTTGGAAACTCCTATATTTAATATAAGTACATAAATAAATGCAATGCTTTTAGACCGATTAATTATATTACTTATTAATTACTTAACGTAGGGAGTAAAATATTAGAATCACCTTATTTCCATTAAAATGATTGCTTGAAGGAAATTAATCTCTCCTCGTTAACATGGATTCTAGGAAGGGAATCCACTCTCAATTATTGGCCAATCTTTGCTGCTACATTGTTGTGGAGCGTTTGTCAGTCTGGCCAAAGCCTTTGCTTCCGCGCAATAAGTTGTTGTTGTCATCAATAATTTTGATATTGCTGTAGATTTATTTTTTATATATTCGTGCAAGTTCATGTGAATAATGCGCTTTCTGATTAATTCGATATTTGGGTAGGTATAATTGCGCTGGCAAACTTTCTTTGTAATAATAAAAAAGGATCTGATGTGCTCTTATAAAATTTGGTCATGTCAATTGACTATATTATTAATTATTATTTTAATATTAACTATATTATTGCGAAATATATTTATATGACTGTAATGTATATTATTCTTAAGGAAATTTTTCTGAGAATTCACAAATATTGCAAAATGGCATTTAAAAAATGGTCAAATGATTGAACCGAACTATCTTTGTAAAATTCTATATATTCGAAGTTCTCTGTTTTTCCTACTAAAGTTATTAATCGTCAAATCTTGGAAGAAGCGAAAATTTGGATTTCGTTCATTATAATAGGTTAAAAAATATAAAATATTTATAAATATAAATATAATATAAATATTTCTAAAATATTCGTCTTATTTTAAGGACTAAATCCGAAGAATATTATATTAATTAATAATAGTCAATTGACATGACCTTCTTTGTTGATGTGCAAGGCATTTGTTAGGCTCTAAAAATACAATGCTGTTTGTTGCACTCCCACATACTTTAAGTTGCATCAAATTCGCCATTTAAATCCTAATTCTCGTACTAGTTATAAGACCAAACTGCAACAGCATAATAAATGCTCCTTGAAAATTAGAAGGATAAGGATAAGATAGAAGAATCTGATGCGCTCTTGCAAAACTTTATTTGGTCATGTCAGTCCGGACTGCATATAAATTTTATAATTTGGCTTGTACTTTTCCAAATGGCCATATCTCGTCAATATGTAAATAATATCAGAATTAGCTAAAAATATTGATAAATGATAAGGATTTCGACTAGTTTAAAAATTATGGCGGCGAGAGATTGCGCACTTTTTCCAAACAGTTTGAGAAATATCGCTTTACTCTACGCATAAAGGAGATTTTAGGTAAAAAAGTAAAAGTAAATAAAAAAAAAGAAAAATTGAAATAAGGTAAGGTGAAAAAATTTTTCTTTTTTTTGTTCATCCTCTTCTATTTTAGTATTCCAATTTTTGTTTCCGCTCTTTTTCGTCGTTTTTATTATTTCAAATCACTTTCCAAGCTAATAGCTACTAAATGTTTTACTCGGTGTTTATTCGTGAATGAACAAATAAATGTAACAAGTGCCTGGCTGATTGGTCAAAATATGTTCACTCTCAAAGATTTGCATCTTGCTCGTTTAAATTTATTTATAAAAATTGGACGATTTCTATCTGACTTCATTTTAACAATTTTATTACAATTTATAGTTTAATATCAAAGTTTTGTGTAAAACCTGGAATATATCTTGAAGTGCTTGGTCCGATTTAATAATATTCTCATCTCTAGCCAAACGAGCTAAGGCAAGTGCCCATGATACTGACTGATAAAAATTGTTCTCCGAAATCATACATACTTCATTTGGTTCTAAATATCCTGAAATAAATCTACATATCAGAAAAAATAGATGATTATCTTACCTAATCCAGACGAAATATTACTCACAAATTTGCCAAAAATTACATAAATTTTGAATTAAACCTGATATTAACGGAGCACTGAAGCTTGCCTATCATATTATTTATTTCTTTAGCATACCTGCTTGCACAAGACTGTCAAGAGTTGGATATTTTCTCTTAACTTTAGGACTGATAGCCCTATATACCATAGCCTGCACTAGACACATGTATCTGATCATATTTCGTTTAAACATAATCGTCCGATCGTCCGAACCACGTGTATAATTCGTTATTATTAATGCTAAGCTATAATCGGTTAAAAATCATATTGAATTTAATTATCTGCTGATCGGACTGATTCGTCAATTAATCTTTTCAACAATAGTCCGATCAGCTTTTTTGCTTATTACTATCAGCTTATATTGCTTATTACTGTTAGAGTAATTTGAAAAGATATAATTTTTATCAAATAGGAGGTGAGAGAAATCATTCTATGCACTACTATAAACTGGTTCAGAATGCAATTTTGTCACTTCCGCGATTTGATCGATCAATTTTTTTTAAAATGTAGGCACTTCTCATTTATTAATTCATATAATTTGTTGATTGGTATTAAGATACGAAGACATACTTATCGATAAATCCAATATTACTTACAACAGACCACCATCGTTGAAGAACTATGGTAACAAAAGCACCAAGCATAAATGTCACTGGAATCCAACCTTCGTGATCATGACAGTGTCGCACCACTTTCACAAAAATTCTTAAGAATAAAATAAATAATCGCTGAATATAATTAATCTTTTTGGTGTGCCAGTTATTTGGCAAATTCAGTGCAACCAAATGCTTTGTCCGATACCAAAAGTAAATAGTGGTAGCAAAAATTTTGTTTCAAAAACTGTGGCAAAGTGAAGAAAGTTCTTCATATTTGCCATTGGTGGCATCGCACCTCTAGTCTCATAAACTACCTTTGTCACGTGCATCTGCCCAAAGAGGAGGAAATAAACACTGGTGACTGAGGTATACAAAACTTATTTATAATAACGTATGCCATCAAGTCATTAACAGACATTCACGCAATCAGTCAGAACTAGTCGAATCTTCTCAGATTTGGAAATAACCATTCCAAATTATTTAAAGAGTTATAATGATACAACTAGCATCTCTGCACTCACTCGCTTAGCCACAATAACTATTCGAGACCAAAGAAGATAGAATTCCAACAAACAAGCTATGTTTACGTGACATTTGAATAAAATATTATCCCCTATCCTCGACTCCTATAAGCATTCTAACATTCAGTTACGGTCAAAGCCTCATCCTAACAAGTTTCCAGCATTTGCATTGGTTCCACAGTTCATTTTGTTCTGATCAAGACTTTTACCAGATGCAGTTCAGATATTTCAGATATTTAAGGCACGTATAATCAATGTGGATTTAGAAGATAATCTGATCAAATAACTAAATGATTAGAAAGATAATCTAATAAAAAACAAAAAAAAACAATTTGATAACCCTTTCACCTCAAATAGGTGAATTCCCAGCATCCACCGGGTTTTAGATTTCATCACAAATTTTTTTCAAATTGAGAGAAAGAAAGAAAATAAAGGAGATATATGAACTTTTAAGTTTTTTTAATTTTGAAGCTTAAGATTCAAAAAATTAAGGCTGAAATCACTTTTTTTGTTTACTTTCAGCAATCCAATCTTCGCCTCAGAAAATAGAATTTTTTGAGGCCAAACTTAACTACACCATCTATTGTCCCGAATATTATTGATTTGCCCGCCTAGTCTTACGCAATTGTGAGCCGCCAACAGAAGAGGAAATACTTTCTGCAATCCATAAGCTTAAGGCTAATAAAACCCCCGGAAAAGATGGTCTTCGGGCCGAACTGTTCAAAAGTTGTTCATAACTCACCTTCAACAAATATATTCTCTGGTATGGCAAAAAAAAGAATACCAGAAGACTGAAGCAAAGCAATTTTGTTTCCCATTCTTAAGAAAGTGATAGGACGTACTGCGACAATTACCGAGGAATCATTAATTGGACATCTCTGGAAAAATTTTCGCTTCACTTTTGCTAAATAGACTCATGACAACACGAGATAGCAGAATGTCCTAACCAAGCTGGATTCAGATCAGAACATGGTTGACCAGATATATTTACGCTAAGAAGGGTGCTGGAACATCGCTTCAAATACCAGCAACCCACCATCTATTTTGCAGTTATTTTCGATTCAGTTGATAGAGCAGTGCTCTGAAAAATGATGGAATGGAATGTGACGGTGTCCCAGAGAAGATCATTCAGCTCATAAATGCATTGCATTTTATCAGCATACCCTGGCGCAAGTCTGTATATATGGGGAACTAAGATTCCTTTGAAATAAAAACTGGTGTCTATCAGGGCTGCATCCTTTCTTCCACAATATTCAACTACGCGATAGACTGAATAATGCGCATCGCTTGTCAGCACTCAAGAGGTGTGTAAATCAGTCCAGAAGATAGCATCACAGATCTAAAATATGCTAATGGTGTAGTCCTTTTTGCTGACGTTTATGAGGAAATGCAAATATGTGAAACAATGTGTTAACAACTGCAGCGAGAAATGAACTCAAAATCAATGTAAATAAGACGAAAATATTTTCGTCTCTTACAAGATGCTGAGAAAATACCTAATTTTATCAATTCTGCTGGTTGAGAAGTACTAGACTTTAAATACCTTGAATTTGCTCTAGTCCCAAATGGCCAGGCAAAGGATGAAATCGTAACCCAAATAATGGCAGCTAGAATAATGTTTTTCCGGTTGATGAAATCTTTAAGAACCGTCGCAAAATCACCATAGAAACAAAATCCGCGTCCATATAGCTGCAATTCGTTCGATTTTGCTATATGGCTGTGAAACATGGCCAATGAGAGTAGAAAGTGTTGAGAAGCTATTAGCCTTTGACCACTCATGCCTAAGGTACATCCTACGGATTAGGTAAAATCGCACATGATTGTATCCACCTTCACTCAAATACCACCTGAATTAATAATGTTATTACAGAGCGTCTCCTTCGCTGGTTAGGGTACGTTCTCGTCCACCACAGGAGTTGAAGCACATTCCGTTACTCGCAAAACCGCATGATGGATGGCGTCAATAACGAGGTGGGCCAATCAAAAGCTGGATTGATATTAGTCAGGAAAAATTTTGAACACATAGAGGGACCAGCGATATATGGATTTAGACGATGGAAGAAGGAATGGCTTCTATTACTACTAGCGATGTCGTCGGACCGGGCAGCTTGGAGACGTCTTAGCCAGCAGAGCCAGCCTAACCAGTAATGGTGAGAGCTGTTAAAAGAAAAAGAATTCAATGGATATAGAGATTTGGATTTGTAGAAGAAAAAGAAAAAAATAATAAGAGCAATTAATGATCGAAATTGAGGAAAAAATAAAGATTGGCTGAAAATCCAATACAAAATTTTATTTCTAAAAGGAGACGAAATTGAAAGATACTTTTTGCTTTCATCGCTAAGACCGATTCTGTATACCAAAGAAAGTATGATGTACAATGCCAACCACACTACTGCTTCCATATAAACACTTTTCCACAAACTTCCTTTCCATGTGCACAATATTTTGATAAATGATAAATAACTAGCTTTGGATAAATCAGGTGCATAATAAACTGGCATGGCTTATGCATTGGCTATCCAGTACTTCTCTGGAAAAATGGCTCAAATTGCAAGATTTTCAGGTTTAAAGCAATTACTATTAACAAATCCCATTGATAAATCATCAACTGTCATTTTAGTGTATTTTGGTTATTTATTCGGTTTTCAATTTCAGTTAAAAAATTCCATAATGCAGAATAAGTATTTATAATGGGATCAGCCTGGAAATTTATCTTTGAGTATCTATCTTTAAACTTATCTTTCTTCTACCAGCATATATTTGATTTGGTCGAGCTAGTTTCATTTACCCAATGATGAAGATGTTTTATCAAAGAGCCATTTGGAGGAAAATATATAGGTAGATTCTCAGCATCACTCAGATTTTGATTTTGATAACAAGATTTGCTCTTTTTAAAGAACAGAGACTCGAACCCATGAAATCATGGTCAAAATAGCATACCACTCTACCATCCGTTCCACTATAATAGTTCGTAATACCGTCTGATGGCAATATCTTCGTTCATTAATTAACTCTTTAAGTAGTACATGTAAATTAGTTTGTAAATTAGTTTAATTAGTCTGTGTAAATTAAATTACTTTTGGTTTTATAATTTCAATTTTTAAATTTTTATAATAAATTTCAATTAATTTGAATTTTTCAGTTATATATCACAGAAACATCAAATTTTTTGCACAAAATTTTAGTGAAATCTTTTTATTTTATTATTAAATTATTTTCGAAATCTTTGTCTGGAAACAAACCTAAGTTATAATTTAAGGTAAAGCAGATAACTCACCGATGCCCCTTTGGAAGATTGACTAAAATGAAGAATTTTTTTCAATCAATCACACCACTACTGGAAGTATTTAATCGTTTTTGCAAGTATCGACAACAATAGAAGAATTGACGTTCAAATAATTTTTTTGTATTGCCATATCCTTACAGGACATTAAATAAACACTGTCACTGATTCTTTGGATTTTGTCAAACATAAGTAATTCTTAGTCTTATCATATTTTTATATTATAATTAATATTTGTCCAATGCTACGTAAGGTGCTTTTTATTGGCTTTCATTAAAATAACGATTTATCACCATATTTTAGAAAGTAATGTAAGGAAGGTTTTCTCCACTGAAATACTGAATAGCCAATGTCATGCTTACCAATCACAGAATGTGAAACCTAATATGGTGTAGTGTTCGTCTTCCAGTCTTCTCAGGCGCAAGTATAAAAATACAATAAAATGTTTCACGAAAAGGATTTTAATGAGTTTCTATGAGAAAGAATTTCAATTTATTTTAAAGTATCTGTGAGCGTTTAAATCACAAATTCTTTTGATCAACAACCTTATTTGTTATCAGCAGCTAGTCGAATCTTAAGCCACCGCAGCGCCAAATATACTCCTATATTATATTTTTACTGCAAAAATGCAAATCGCATAAAGAAAATCTTGCAAGAAATAAAATTGGAGACAAATTTTTGCGGAGTACAGCTTGGGGAATTCTGATTTAGGTTATCATTCCGAGAGTTTCAAGAAATTTTCGCCGCAAATGAAAAAATCAACTTTTGCCATTAAACAATCAGCGCAGTGCTAAGAATACTCCTAAGTGACTCCTCGAAGAAAATTCATTTTCATATGCTAACAGCTAGTGGAGCGAATCTAATTTGAAATAATAGCACTAATTACTTATTTATTTATTTATGTCATTAAAAGAATTCAAAAATTCTTTTTTGAAATTTGCATTAAAAATTTCCTCTTTTCAAAGATTTTACATTTTCATTTTAATTAAATCGAAACACCGGTGTAATTTTAGCCACTAATAATGGCACTCCAACTTGTTCAGTTGAACCCAGGTGAAATAATTGACCGATGGCGAATTGAAAGGAAACTTGGCGAAGGAGGTTTTGGAACAGTCTACGTGGTTTGCATCATCATATCATTATTGATCTGAGTAGAAATGCCAACTGGATATAACTTTAGATACAACTAAACTTCAGGCTTAGGCTTAAGCAAATTCTATTCCTTTTCCTTTTGTTCTCCACATTCTAAAAATAAATGGTAAAAATTAGTTAAATATGTCTGCAATTTGAGGTTTGATTCACTTTTTTATAGAGCGATGAAGTGAGAAATAGATTAGTAATATTGAAGTAAATGTTGAAGTTGATGGTTCGAACTTAAAAAAAACCTAATTAACTTCCATTCTTCACGATATTCATTTGTATAATGCAAATTTCTCTTTATTTCGAAAACCTTTCGTTACTTTATAATTTTACAGGTTGTGGATAACAAAGGTGCTAGGTATGCACTCAAGGTAGAAGGAATAAACGAAAGAATACAGGTTGTTCCTAATATTTGTTCATAATTTACTTACCTTCCCTTACTTACCTCGCCAGTGTATCATCATTCTGTGGGGCAATTTGCAGTTACTTAAAATGGAAGTCGCAGTTCTAATGGAATTAAATAAAATAAATAATCGACATTTCTGCAAGATTGAAGATAAAGGTCGTTTTGGAACCTTCAACTATGTCGTTATGACTTTGGTTGGCAGAAGTCTTCAAGTATGAACTTCAATAATAATTAGGGAATTTAGCTATGAGATTGGCCTATAAATTGTATTAAACAATTCCTGGTTTTTTTATTAAGAAATAGCTTGATAAGTTTATTTAGATTTGATTATTTAACATTCGAGCTCCAAGATATTGCTGGAGGCCTTTAATCACTTTCAGTAAATAGCTATTGGCCTAAGTTCCAAGTGACTGATTAGTTTCGTCTACTATTTTTTTTAAAGACGTACAAATATCTTGCTTAACACTTTTGGAATGATGTATATATTTCTCAATAATATGATATAAAGAAAACTCTTACACCCTTATAGGTGGTCATAATCACTCTCAACCTCGAGTCCTCTACCAAAGGCCTGGGAAATCGAGGGTTCAATATTTCAATTGTTGCTAATAGTGCCATCTTCTGGACAAGATCTCTGATGTTGTTCCCGGAATCTGTTGAATCACTTTTCTAATTTAAGGGTAACATATATGAAATATATTATGATAATAATAAATGCAACTTTAACGAATTGATACTATTCAACTGGTGCATTCAGAATTTATTATAGGATTTAAGAAAAGAGCAACCTATGCAGCACTTATCCATGGGAACTGCTCTTGGTATTGGAATTCAGGCGTTAGAAGCATTGGAAGATCTTCATTCAGTTGGATATTTGCATAGGTGAAATGAACAAATTAAAATTGTAAATTGGAAATCGGTGGACTGCTCTATTCTCTACTATACATTTTAACTTAGTAATGCAGCGAATTGTTATTGATTCTTCAGTTTTCCTAAAATTTCTAAAAATTTTCATGTTTATTTTTGACTTGCAAGATGAGTTTGACCTATGAGATATTCATCTCTAATCCATCATAGAGATGTCAAACCTGGTAATTACGCAATAGGTCGACCGGAAATAAAGGAGCATCGCAAGATTTACGTACTAGACTTCGGAATGTCCAGAAAATTCACAAGCAAGCAGGTATGTGCGATTAAACCTCCTTTAAACTCACTTTAAACCTCCTTTATACATTTACCGAGGTGAAACGCATTAAAACTCACTATTTCTTTTTGTGATTGCAGAATATTATTCGCAAGCCTCGTGCTGCTGCTGGATTTCGTGGTACCGTACGTTATGCACCAATTTCATGTCATCTGCAGCGTGAATTCTCTCGAAAAGACGATGTAGAATCATGGGTTTATATGCAAATTGAACTTACCACTGGTAATCTACCATGGAAAAATATCCCCGATATAAATGAGGTGTTCACAATAAAGCCGTCACTTTTTACCATTATGCATTAATCTAGAGTTGCAGCAAACTTAAATTCTAATTATTAGAAGCCATTAAAAACTCGACATCGGCTATTCTGATAATTTATCAAGCTGACTGGGCATTCCACAGAAAAGGTTCCAAGGAAGGCTCTATCAGCTTGTGCTTGAATTAAATATTTAATAATCACTCCAACATGCCATTTTTGAAATATATCTTTTCTTTCACCTTAGTATAAATGATTTCCCTATTTAATTCAATATCGAGTATATTTATAAGTGTCGAATTTACCACCAAATACTTCCAATCCCACCAAAAAATTCTTAGAAATTTCGAGATTTCAGGTTGGAGAATATAAGAAACGATGCCGTACAGAGCCAGGACTAACGCAACTAATGGCTGGTTGTGCGCCTGAATTGAGACAAATTCTACAAATAGTTGATTCTCTCAAGTATTACGATACGCCGCCATATAATCATATTTATTCACTAATGAGACAATCGTTTTTGTCCACAAATACTCAAGAATTCCCTTATGATTGGGAAAAACAAGTTCCAAGATTCCACTGATTTAATTAATAATTAATTAAAAATTAAAATTAAAAGCACGATTTAACTCAAACAATCACTTCATATTTATCATAATTTAAGTTGAATGCAGGATAAATCCAATGAAAATTTTAGAAACATTTGAAATAAAATGATATAAAAATCTCAATTTTTCCAAGTTTTTCCAATCAATGAATATGAGCAAACATTGATACAATTTTTTTCTAGTAAATTAAAAAATTGGTTGATGGTGTCAAAAAACCATTATAATACTTTTTCAAAAACAGGGAATTAAAACATGGACTTAATTTGAAAATAAGTAAATAAGTGGAGAATAAGTGTAAAGAAGAAAAAATAAATCTGAAATTTGGAAAATATTGAGGTTATCACAAAGCAATGACTAGAAAAGAATTATGAGCATAAAAACATAACCGAAATACAAAGAGCTTCAACGATCCTACATGCCAAACCATTCATCTAAATCATATAATTTTATAGTCGATGACTACCATACAATTTTAAGAAGCGACCGATCTGATGAATAATTTATATAACCAAATTATAATAGTGTCAACCGCCTAATTTATGCAAATCCACATTGCTTTCGGAAACTCTAATGAAGAATCCAAAAAATTACCCAAAAATTTGAATAAATATAACCGAATGACCGAAATATCTATATATTATCTAAATACACCATAACAAGTAAAAGCAGTAAGAAATGAACAAGAAATCGTTGTTATTGGACCTGTAGGTATGCGACCTTCAACGATTCGGTGATCTAAACGTATGACTCTCGAAAGCAATTTGGCTAATTGAGAGAATTCTCTCTCAGTTGGAAGTGTATTGAGACCAAGCACCGAATATGCAATGCGACGCACTAATGAATAAAAATCAAGCATATCGTTTTCTTTTGAAAATCTGTATATTTGTTGCATCAAAGAAATATTTTCCTCAACAATCTGAATAAATAGATTCATTAGACAACGAAAAATATTTGAAAACTTTCCGAATATAAAGAAAAACGAATATTGAGAAGTAAAAAAATTTAAAAGGTGGAACATAAATAAAATACTCATATGAAAATAGTGGACCAATCGTTCATCTTTCTTTAATAAGAAATAATAAGGACAAATATTTCCTTGCACAAAACAAAATTTAAAAAATAAAGACGACTTACTTGCTGCTTGTGAATATCATCGCTCCTCGCATTCACTGTAGCAAATCGGAAATTTAAAAGTAAAGCCGGTAATGAACTATCGATTATGATTATATTCATTGTATTGTCCAAAGACTGAAATGCCTTATGCTTGCCTTATAAATGAACTGGGAGATATTTTTTCAAAAAATGAAGCTCATTCTTTTCTATTTGTAGAAATTACAAAGAATAAATAAAAATACGAAAAATGAAATGAAATGAAACACCTCTATAGGACCCGGAGGCAACAAAGGAAATATTAATGAATAATCCTGTTTTACGAGGAATTTCTCAAACAGAAATCGAGGATTTGTGAGATGATTGGAAATTCTGATTAGTAAATTTGGATATCGACTGATCTGTTCGAGTAGCTGGGAACCTTCCTGATTATATAGAAACACCACCGGTATTGTTATATCATCATTAAAATCATTTGCACCAGACATCACAAATGATGGCGATGAATTAGCACTGGAGCCAATTGTATCATCTAAAATAAAGGCAAATGAAATAATTATAAACCCAAAAAAAGAACCATGAAGAATTAAAATATAAAATTCCTTCTGAAATTCAATCGAATAAAAATAAAAATAAAAGTAAAAGATAAGAATTTCCAATGTTTTTTTTGGTTCCATAAGAAAAAAATGATATCATAATGATAATGAAATGAAAAAAATGATGGTCACAAGTACGATAAACGAAATTTGAAAAATGTTAGAACCTATAATAATGAGAGCGATAGCACCAGCTTCTTGAGCAAATTTAGCTTTTTCTTGGAACATACAATCTTTTCGCTGCATGATAGCAATGCGGTTTCTCACTGTAGGCTTATTAGTCAACAAACTGCATCCGCGTAAGGGCTTTGCGATTCTAACTTCTCCATCGATCTATAGTTGTTGAATTGAGAGAACAATTTTTCGTTAAAAAAAAGAGAAAACTTAAATAAACATTAAAGAAAATATCAATTTGGGCATAATAATTAATATTTTGAAATAATAAAAATCATTACCGAAAATTATATCCAGAAAATTAAATATGAAAACATACATGCTTGTTTTCAAGATTCGTTCCAAAAAGTGCGTGAGATGCCTCGAATTTGAGCGTTCCGAACGATGGCTGGGAAATGACTTGAACAAAATGTTCGTACCTTGGTTCTAAACTTTATGAAATTTGCATAATTTCGTCATTAATTATGCCACATACATTTTTCTCAGGATTTCTCAGGATGTGAACATGCAAATTCTTAAAATATGTTCATATGAAAAATACCCAGTATTTGCTCTTGATTTGCATATTGCACCAATTCTTGCATAAATTTCACACCACGTGTTAACCAATCTTGCGATGCTGCCTATAACAGTATAAAATAAAATGACGAAACTTAAGACCCATAAAACTATGAAACTCAAAAAAAACATTGAGTTAATGAAGAAGTGACTCACATTTATTATAGATCAATATAACAATTAAAAAAAGAATTAATTCTGAAGATCAAAAATTAAATGGGAAAATAATTTTAAAAAGAAAGAAAAGGATCGTAAGAAAAGATCCATTAATTCGGCTTTTGACTGCCATCGATCTATAGTTGTTGAATTGAGAGAACAATTTTTCGTTAAAAAAAAGAGAAAACTTAAATAAACATTAAAGAAAATATCAATATATATTATTTTTCATATGTAGAAGAGTAAAAAAGAAACTAGTAGTACCTATTAATGGCGTAACATAGCAAATAATTGAAAGGTAAAAAAAAAACAAGAAAATAATGATAATTTTCAATGTTAGAAGGCACAAACATTGGAAAGAAACAAAATTTTAAAAAAAATTGGAAAAAATAATTTGCAAATTTTATAAAGTGGAAAAATATTCCAGAAAATAAAACATAAAAATATCAAATATTGAGTTAATAAATAAATTAACCGCATAAAGTAATTTCATTATATAATACTGTATAATAATTTTGCATAAACTAATTTTAGTTGCTAAAGTTTAAAGATATTAAAATATGCACCATAATAAGAAGATCTATGATAAGACTGATAAAAAAATTAATGATCATAGCACATTTCACCAGTGTTAAAAGAACACAATAAGACCACTTAAATGAAAAAATGGTAAATTCCGAATATAACAGCAATATGCTTATAAATCTCGCCCCCGGCTTACCACAGCATGATGAAAATAAATAAAAATAAATAAAGAAACTTTTGTACCTATTTTAAGCATGTACATTACAAACAAAAGCTGAATAAAATGAGCCACAAAAAATTATGAAAAATTAATTATTCCGATTAATTTTCATGAGCAAATGCAAGATTATTCAAAGATTCATCATCATCCTCAGAACCTCTTGACTTATCAGAAATATTCTGAGCAGGTGTTTTTCGTCTGATGGAAGTAACTCGATAAAATAATGTAGCAACACAAATTAAAAGAACAGTGAATATCACAAGTGCCAGCCATGCTAGAAGAATCAACATTATCAATGACAGCATTTGGCTAACTGATGCATATGATGAAGACATAAGATAAAATGGATGACGAAAAGATTTTTTTGACGACGACATTCGCTTCGAACACTGCTTAAAGCTGACGTCCGCTCCGCCCTGAAACAATAATTCTCAGAAAAAAGTCAGAATTTCCATAGAACTTGAGCGGAGCGGAACGTGACGAAATGATCACATAAATATTTAGAAAACGGTAAAACAGCAATCAAATTATTGATTGCTAAGTGAATCAAAGAAAAATACTATGCAATTATTCCATTATTTTGATCACTTCTTTGTTTTATTTTGTTTCTGTGAAATTATTCAGTTATTCAAGAAATTAAAAACAAAAAACCAAACGCGAAAAACATACATTTGCAGATGAATGAGCGAACTGCAAACGACCATCAGAATGAAATTCCAGTTGAACGCCCATTTGTTTCAACTGCCACAAATGTTCCGAATTTGAAGAACTAAATGTCCAAGGATGCAAGCCTTCAATCCTTAACTGATTCAACTTTTAAAAAACGACTATGTGTTTATTTTTTCCATCTTCACTATTCCATTGATAATAAATTTATTCTAACAAAAAGAGTGCAAAAACTGATAAAACAAAGGATATACTTTAAAACTTTATATTTTACATAAGAGATTTGAAAATTCAAGGAAATTTATAAAATTTTCAGTTAGAAATAATAAATTACAAAAAAATCTAATCCAAGTCGATAAAATAAATGAAAATTTCAATACACTTACGGTGTATCACTGCAAGTTGCAGAATCAGAGGCAAATTTAGTAATTTCTTCTACAACATTCTGTACATTCGTTCTTAACAAATGGGCATAGGTGGTAAACTCAGATGATGCCTGATATGGAATATTTGGACATGCAGATCGATATTCTTTATCATTTGTGCCATCAAATTCTTCGATAATTTCACTTCGATCAATTAAAATACGATGAGAAAGCTAAATTATTAACAAATCTAAATGTTAAAAAAAACTCATAAAATAAGAAGGAAATTAAAAGAATAATAAATAAAAACACCTCTTCAGTACCAGCATCTCCAATATTCAATGGTAAAAAATGCGCTTCGGTAGTTAAAACATAATCATCTGGATCCAAAATCATTTCTGAGGATTCAGCATAAATCATATAAAGATACTTTAATGTTTCCGAAAGAACGAAGGAATCCATCCTGAAATCAGCTCAATATGATATAAACTGTCAAGACAAAATTTTTTACAAAAATTTTAAAATGAATAATTCGTCAGAAAAACTATTTTTTTATGAAATACTTCTTGATAAAACAAATTATAAAGAATAAAACAAAATAATCAGAGAATACAATACAAATATGAAATTCACAGAAAATTTTTATTTCAAAAAAAATTTCAGAAAATAACTGTACTTGCGAATAAATACTTCTTCTTGCTAGAACAGTCTCAAAAATTTTATAAATTTATTGAATACAGCAAAATTTTTATCTTTTAATATTCTATGAAGTCAAATATTAAGAGAGAATCGAATATTTGGAGAATATTGAATCGAATAAGAAGAATAGAAAAAACCAACCGATCATCATGGGTCATAGACCTGATATCTTTAATTGCAGCAAATCCACAGTCTACTCGAAGAAATTCATTTATACTATCCATTACCTAAATAAATCAGAAAATGAAAAGTGCTACCATGTTGTTTTAAATAATCTGACATACCATATCGCAAATTCACCTTTAAATAAAAATACATTAAAAAAACAATTTAAATAAAAAAAGTAAAGAAAAATCGCAAAGAAACTTAAATATTTGAATTCATGTAATAAAATACAAAAATTAAATATAAGTAGAAAAAATAAAATAAAAAAGTTAATAACAAAAATATATTTAAAGAGAATAAAATAACATAGATAAAAAGTACTCTTTTCGCAACTCTTAGGTAATAAGGATCTTTCGTCGCTCTATAAAGAAGATAAGTGCTTTCGATGAATTCCGGTCGAATATGATGCTGCGCCCAATGCACTTGTAAATCGTGCGTAAATGCTTCAGGCAAAAAATGATGTCGCTGAAAAAATATGGTATTTCAAATCCACAGTCTACTCAAATCAAAGTTAAATGTTTTTTAAACTAATGAATATAAAAGGTTTAAATTTGGGAAAAACTATTGATAATTAGAATTTAAGTTTCAATAAAATATGGCATTTTATGATTTACCTTAATCACTTGGTAAAGCATCTCATGAGATTCGATAGCAGATTTCAAATCACCTTTAAGAACTTGTAAACCTGGCCAAAATGCAAGCAAAGCATCCATATAGTTACGAGATGCAACTGTTGGCTTGTGCATATGTACATCTATAAACAAAGGTCCCTTGTTCACGTATCTCATTATTGCATCATAATGCTAAAAATATAAAAATTAATGCAAATGCAAATATCATGTCATATTCAACGTCAGTATAACTGAATTTAAAAAATGTCGACGAAAATAAAAAGTTTAGAACAAAAAATTTATCATTAACATTACTATTTTATTTTATTCGCTACAATAAAAATATGAAAAAAATGATTTAAATTTTTTTTCTTATAGATTCTAAATCATATAAAATAACTAACGGTATTGAAGCGATTAAGATAGTCATCATCACCCAGAAGAATGTAAGTTTTGAGGCAATATTCATAATAAGAATCAATTCCAGCACCAACCCCGGCATCTAAAATATAAATTTAAATATTGCGAAAAGAACCCTAGAAAAATAGCCTATAAAATTAAAAAATTTTGTTTCCATTAGATCATGATGCACTCTAAAAAATCAAAGATCGGTAGTTACCGAAACCGAATTGTTTTCTCATTTTTTTAATGATTTTAATGATAATAATTTTAAGGAAACGCTAACCTCGACGTATCCAGTTACCAGAATGAACATTCAGCACAGTCCCCATTAAACCACTGCCACGATGGCGCTGTGCCCATAAAAAGTCCATAGCTTTTCGAGCTTTTTCTTCATAAACAGAACGGCCTGTTAATCGACTCAGTGCTGCAAATTCGAGGATCATTGTCCCACCACAAGCTGTGCAAGTATCACCATGTTGTTTTAGATAATCTGACATACCATATCGCAAATTCACCTTCAAATAAAAATACCGTTAAAGCATAGAAAAAAAGATAACATAAATGATTCATTTCTACAATAAGTTCGAATTCGTGCTATATGAATTCCATAATAAAAAATTCTAATTCTAATTCTAATTCTATTTGTTATTCTATTTCTTTTCAATTATTTTAGTTTCTAATCATATTACCTTTTATTTTATATCGATATTCTTTAGTTCCAGGAAACATTTCATATGTAATTAATATAAGCACCTGGCGCCCTTACTTGGTTATTTTTAAAGAAATAAACAAATACATAAAATTTCTCAAAAATAACATACAAACAACTAGGCTTTGCCAATTGTTGAAAAAAATTACCCGTGAATACGGTAAGCCACTCGTGGTATTAAAGGCAGGTAATAATCGATCGGCAACTTCGGTTGCCATTTTCAGTAGATGATCGTTGTACCATAATAAGCGATGAGTTTCTTTCGATTTTACAAGTTTGGAAAGAATATGCGCTGTAAATATGAAAAATAGCTATTAAAAATTTTAGATAAAAAACAAATTTATGATAAAAAAAAAGTTATTTTGGAAATGCATTCGACCGATGCGATAAAAAAAATTAAAAAATATTTTACCCGATAATAAGCCTCCAACCATACGAATATTTGTCTCGAATACAGAAACAACTAAATCTGAATCGAATCGTACATTATCAACAATTAATTTAACAACCCTTTCGAATTCGTCTAATTCACCAACAACAACCAAAGTATCTAGCGCATCGACTAATGTTAATGAAAAGCTAAAATTTTAGCACAATTACAATAAACTAAAAATTTTCATAAATAAATAAATAAATATATATATATATATTGAAAAAGTAAAAATTTACGAAGAAAACAAAGCTGTTTATAATTCCCTTATTTTATTTTGAATTTACTATTCATTGCGGGTTGAGGAAATGCACGATTTTAAATACCTTGGGTCCACTCTATTACCGAATGGTCAGGCAAAAGACGATATTAATCAGAATGACGGCAGCTAGAAATGTGTTCTTCCGATTGACGAAACTTTTATGGAGCCGTCGTGAAATTACCATTAAAACAAAAGTCCGCATCTATATAGCCGTTCGATCTTGCTATATGGTTCTGAGATTGATTTGTTCGATCTAGCTATATGGTTCTGAGATATGGCCAGTGAGAGTGGAGGATATTAAGAAGTTATCTGCCTTTGACCACTCTTGTCTAAGGTATATTTTACGGGTCCACCGAGCGGATAAAATATCGCATCCACTTTCGTTCAAACACCATCTGTATTTATAATGTTGTCACAGAGCGTTGCTTTCGATGGTTAGGGCACGTTCTCCGTCGTCCACCACAAGAGTTGTCGCATATTTCGTTACTTGCTAAACCGTGTCCAATCAAGACCTGGACTGATACGGTCAGAAAAGATTCGATTCTGAACGTATAGATGGACCAGCAATATATGGACTTAGACACTTAGATGGAAAAAGGAATGGCTTCTATTACTGTCAACGATGCATCAGACCGCAGCATTTAGAAGCGTCTTCTTATCCTTGTAGCCGTTGAAGGCATCCTAACCAAGTAATGGTGAGAGCTGTTAGAAGAAGAAGAAGATTTTGAATTTACCAGCAAAAAATCAGATTTATTATCTTAACACAAGATTCATCCATTTTACCTAAAAAATTTTAAAGCCCAAAGTAATATGTAATTTTTATATAAGAAAATCGAACCTGCTCAGCTAAATGTAATAAGACTTGAACTCAATTCAAATTTCTCGATTACAAAAGTAATAAACTAACTTTCCAAGGGCATCATCCACATCTCCACGATTAGGAGTTACGCCTCTAATACGACCTTTACAACTTAATGGCATTAATTCGTCATGAGGATATGCAAATTTCAAATAAGAATTATAACCATGCATAAACATTTCTTTCGCTTGTATCCTGAAATTCTTACCATTAATCATAAAACATTAAATATCCATTAAAACATTAAATATCCATAAAACTATTAAAGCAAAGTGTAAATTTATTTAAATTACACTCAAAATTTTATTAAAACAAAAAGTTAATAAATTGATTTAACTCGAATACCAATTAGCTTATTTTATTTAGACCTATAACATATACTTGAACAAAGTGTTGTATTTTACAAAAATCCTGCAGTTTACTAGAAGGATAGCCAAATTAACAGGGAATCGCACTGAAAAAGAGATTCGGTTTCTATCCACGAGAGAAGTGAACTTACCATTAAAATATCCGAATGCCAACCTACCTGATCTTCTATCACCAAGTGATCCCTGGTTTTAACAATCAGCGGTGCTAGCCAAGCAAAAAATGATAAACGATGAAAATTATTTCGTTAAACCAGCACAATTACTTTCAGAAATTTGCTTTTACCAGTCTTGTTAAAAATCAATAGTTATATTTAGTTATGATTATGTTACGAAGCGACAACAAATTACCGAATTCCAGTCGAAATTATTACTATTTGAAAACTTGATAACTAATTAAATTACCTTAAAATTTTTTTATCTATGTTATAACCAAGGGTAAGGCAATCGACCAAAATAGCACAAAGAAGGAAAAAATATGTTTTCCACAAGAAATTAGAAAATAAATAACATATATGCTGCCTCGACATAATGATATACAGCGTTGCGCACATATTCAAGTATGATGATTTGAAGTTCCAACAAAAAACTAACTGCCGCTAATTATCGGAACTTCATGATCACTACAATTACCTGAAAAGATTTATGGATGGTACTAGATTTTTTGCTATCAGAAATTGCAACTTTTATAGCGGCGTATTCTTTCGATTTTTTATAATCGAAATTTGATTTTTAAGCAAATAACAAAAAAACGGCGAATAAAAAGCGAAAACAAAAATTAAATGAACAATAGAACTGCAAATGAAATTCGCCTCAAAGATGCAAAAAATAAATGATGAAATAGCAAATATGAATTACTAAATTAGCCAAAACTAGTTTTATTCGCATTTCCTATCCAAAAAATCGCCTTTAATGAATGATTGAACAAATAAAATCGTTTTCAAAAACAGTTTTTTATGCAATTTGGCAAATATCGATTCTGTAGCAGAATCAATTAATCGAATATATGAAAAATAAATGCACATAAATGCAAAAAATATGGTCATATTAAGATAATAAAGATCGAAAGAAATATGTTTCAGTACACACTGATCCTTATTTTTTCCACTTAAAACATCTTTCTAAATCTTTTTACATTATTTGTGCCTTTAATAAGCAATGAATGATTTATAAGTAAAGAATAAGCAAATAATGAAAACACAGAAGAATGAAAAACTGATTTCATGCGATTTCACAAATTAATATTAATATTAAGTAAATACAACTGAAATGAATATTAATTAATTAATAGAAAAATAAATAAATAAATAAAAAATCAACAATTCAAGAACTTCGGTAAATAAATGAACTTACCTTAGAAACAAATTCAGTGAGGGACAAAGATCATTGTAAATCCCTTAATGTTTTAATAGGAGTTATATTTAAACTTGCTTCACATAAATGCAAGAAATTCTTTTAAAACATAGGAAATAGACAAATAGAAAACTATGGAATGACGAATGAGGAAACTGGCACCTGTTGAGGAAAAAATCTTGCAAACTTCTGCGTTATCTGCCCACTGATTCATCTCTGAGCACTAGAAAGAAGAAATACATTGATGAATAAAAATTAATGAGGATTAGCATGAGCAATGATTAGAAGAAAATAAGACAACAATTCGCTAAAATCAAAAATAATCAAAAATAGAATGTCGATGAGGAAAATATTAAGAACCAGGAGAAAAAAGAAAGCCGGTACCACTGGATAACCTGCCGAATAAGCCGGTACCATAGAATGAATTTTTAACAAACCTATTTGCAAATACTCTTAAAATAGGTCGATTGCCACAAACAATCAATTCGCCCATCTCTAATTCACCAAATATTTATAATTTTCACGATAAAACTTAATTCTACGAAAACGAATAAAAAAGTAATGAAAAATAGAAAAGTCTCAGAATTACGTGTAAATTTTTAACAGAATTGGCAAAATGCCAATAACAACCTTTTCATTAAAATCGCGGCCTAGCGCAGCTTTAATAGGACCAACTAGCCGAGCCATCCAAGTCGAAAACCAGAAGAGGAATTTGTAAGGAGTTGATTTTATGCACGTACGTTAATTACGAGCTCAGTGACTACGCGTGACTACGAGTCACAAACCGCACACATCCGCACGACATAAAGATTTTCGGTTTGACGGGCGTCGACGGCCGATGCGTGTGCCTCGCATATTTTTCTCATTTTCCCCCTGCATTATCCCCTATATTCTTTCAGCAGAATATTTTAATGTTTAAATTAAAATTTTTAAAATCACATTATTCTAATTACCATCCACGTATCACTTTATGCTCATTCGTTTTATAACAATAAATTTCTGCACGTCAAATTTGTTCTTCTAGCGGCTCCTACCATTGCTGGTTATGCTGGCTTCGCTGGCTAGGAGAGCAAAAAGCGACAAGCTGTTCGGTCGGCGTCAACACTGATAATAATAGAAGCCAATCTTTTTTCACCGTCTAAGTCCACATATTGCTTGTCCATTTACATATTTAAAATCTTTCTTGACTTTATCAGTCCATGCCTTGGTTGGCCCTCCTCGCCCTCTTTTGACGTCATTCATCATAGGACTTAGCAAGTAACGAAATATGTGCCATCTTGCAGTGTGGCGAAGAACGTTCCCTAACCAGCGAAGGCGGCGCTCTATGATGGTAGTTGTCGCGGAAATCGATGTTTTTTACTATTTAAAATTTATTATTTCAAATTGGTGCCCGACCCTCCAAATAAAGCCTTTCATTAACTCATTAATTCTTATTTTCAATTATGTCAATAAAAGAGATAAAGATTTATAGTGTATATACTTCTCAAGAAAATTGTTCTTTTTTATTTTGGTGCCATCAAGGGACCCGAGCTGTTGAGTCCCAATATCTCAATATTTAAAATACTTTGTTATTTAATTTTTTATTTAATCATTTCATTTGTTCTGAGATAGTTATTTTTAGCACTTGTATTACTGAGGTTTAATTACCCAGGTTTGAGGTGGCGAATGAAAGTTTTATTTATACGTGCGTGATCGGTGCTTATTCTACTGTTCTGATAAAGCAGCCGGGTCAAGATTATTCTAAAATAAATAATGCGTGGCAGGCGAGCAAAATCACATTGCTTTCAAATATTATTAATCTATTTTCACAATAGTATTAATGCAGGTGGTAACGAAGTAAAATACAGCCATGTGAGATTTGTCCAGCGAGCCAGTAAAATATATCTTAGACACAAGTAGTCAAAGTAAGAAAATAACTTCTTATTCTTCCACTTTTTTCTGCAATGTCTCGCAACGATATTGTAAAATCAAGCGAATTGCAATATGGTCTTGGACTTTCGTTTTGATTTCGTGACAGCACGTATTTAAAGTCTGGCACTTCTTCAACCAGCGATAAATTGATAAAAATAGGCATTTTATCAGCTTCTTGTATATAAGACTTTCGTTCTATTTACATTGATCCTGAGGTTCTCGCTGCTGTTGTCGACACATTGTTTTGCATTATTTGCATCTTATCATAATTGTCGGCTACATCATCCGCGTATTCAAGATACTATGATCTGGACTGATTTGCCCACCTCTTAAATGCCGACAAGCGATGTCCATTATCCAGTCTATAAACAGTTGAGTAATGTACGGAGTCTTTCGCTCGTCAAATGTCTTTATAAGCAGGATGATCTTCTCTGGAACACCATTACACTCCATAAACTTCGAAAGCGTTATTCAATTAAATCAATTCTATCAATTAAATCAAAGGCAGCTGCAAGATCGATGAAACAGTGGTGACAATATTTGAAGTGATGTTCGAATATCCTTAACGTGGATATCTAGTCAGCACAACCACGTGCCGGCTTGAATCCAGCTTTATTACTGCACATCCTGATGTCCCATACTGTCATAAGCATAATAAAAGGGAAATAAAAATTTTCGGTGAGATGAGTTGGCTGATTCCTCGATAATTACCACCATATGTCCTGTCACTTTTATTAAGAATTGGGAGTGGAATCATTTTGCTGCAGTCGTCATCTACTATTATTTTTTTCTTATATACCAGGGCGTAATTCATTCAAGGGGCATTAGGAAGGACGATGGACAACACTTGAAGAGCTCAGCTTGGAGACAGTGTTCTCCGGACTTTTATTAGCCTTAAGCATAATGGAGATCCTTATTTCCTTTTTTGCTAGCAGTTCGCAATTGCAAACATATGGTTCTACAAGCGAATTAGCTATGTTCGAGGCAGAAGATGACGCATATTTGATCTCTTTTTCCATCTTATTCCTTCCATCTTATGAGGCATCTTAATACTCTTAACATGCACACCATTGCCATCCTGTACCTGATTCATTTCACTGATTTTTATCATGTAAAGCTGGTGTCGTTGTAATTCTTCGAATTTCGGTAGTCAGGATTCGTACTTTGGCATTTTCAGACAGTTGGATAATTGTCCGATGTCCAAATAGCACATTTCCTACTAGTATCCCCTAGCGTGGGAGTGGCTGACTTTTAGAGACATTCCTTTAATTTTGATCAGTATTCATTTGCCGTTCCAGAAAAATCATTAACAGTCATATTTATATCATTAAGGTGCTTCAATGATTCGGTTTGAAATGCACTATTCCCGAGTTTTTTAGTTTGAGATAGTTGAAGGATCTTGAGGGATGCTGTTTCTTGCGAGTTTTATGCTGATGTTGACTTGAACCATGATCAATCCATGAAAGTTGCCCGTTTCAGTGCCGCGATAGGAACGATTATCTATGGAACTCTTCCAGTGATAACTAATTAACATATAATTAATTTGGTTGAGTTGGTTAACCGAGTAGTTCTATGAGATTACTATCTTCCACGATGACGCATGCATTACTGACAAAAAGTTCATGCTCTTTGGCAAAGCGAAGGCTGATTGGTGCACAGGTTTCCAATGCCATATTTGCCAAATTTTGAGTTCTTTAGCGACATCATGACCAACGAGTGCGTTCCAGTCTTTTACGATTATGACCATGGCATATTTCGACAGAGATATTTTTTGCAGCTGAAGTTCCGCGTAGAATTTATCCTTATCACTGTCATCTACAGACAAAATTGGAGCATATACATTGATAACCGAGATATTGCAGAACTTTCTTTTGAAACTCGCGTAGGTCATATAGTTATTTACCAGTTTCTATTCAATTAGAGTGTCGAATCGAGCTTCTTCAGACATGACAATCGTTATGCCATTTCTCCGCGAGACACCATAGTGATATAGCAAATATCTTTGCTCGGAAAATTTAATAGTTACTCGAGAACCGACATGAGGAAGATGGACCTCCGACAAGCAAGCAATATCCACGATATTTAGAAAGAGTATGGACAGTGGTTGCTTGACTTGCAGCGTACATTAGCGTCTATAAGTTTTGATATCCACGCTATTTCACTGCAGAATTTTTTTCTTGATAGAGATTTCGAGCAATTGCCTTAGCTTACGAACATATTTTATTTACAAGCCTTAGGATCGTTTGATGCCTAGATTGTATACTTATCGCATGTACCATCGGACGTTAAGATATTACGAGCACCGGAGGACGTAGATACCATGTCAAGAATATCAAACCCTTTCATCACAGACTGAGGGATAGAGTAATACATGGGTCGACACAACCACCCAAATTTTTGATACAATAGATTCATTCCTGTTTAAGACGAGGATATATACGAGGATATGGAAAAATTTTGAAAAATTCAAAAATTTCAAAAGAAAACTTGAAGCAGAAATTCTAATTATCAATAATCATTACATTTTTTAAATATCATAACAGGGCTGTTGGAAGAGTCGACCGCTTACAAAATTGTAGATCATAAAACGATCATTTATTCATTTATGAAATAAAAAACATTAAACAACTGCGAGGATGCAAAAAAAATAAACAACCTATGTCTTCATTCCTCCATGTGATTTCCCAAAAACAAGAAATCCCCAAAAATTTATTAAAAGTACGAAGTTAAACCATTCATTTAGACATTCTTTATCAAAGAAATCATTTTTTTTATACGTTCGTGACATAATTCATTACCAAAAAAATCAAACAATTCTTTTATAGGCGGGCCGGATTGATTATCAATAAGTGTTAATCGCATTAAATGCATTATTTTACTATGAGTTAATCCGTATTTATCAGCGATTTTCTTCAGTTCCATTAAATTCAAATCTTTTAATTCATTTAAATCGCTTAAAATCATTGAAACTAAATTTGTGGAAAAGTTTTGTAGGATTCTTTCACACGATTGTGGAATAGAGAAAAAAAATTTGAAATCACCATCAGTTAATTGAGAAAAACAAGCAAACGATTCTTCATTAAGGCGTAAAAAATTAATAATTTTTTCAATGTAACTTTCATCATGGATTAAATCAAATGAAGTATCCATCTGTGATTTACAAAGGTATTTTTGTAATTCTGGTAATAAAATTTCTTTTACACCAACATTTCGAAATGCTAAACTTCCATATTTGTTCAATACCGTATTATCCATCTAAAATTAATTGAAATTAATGAAAAAGAATTGAGAAACAGTGAAAACAATTTATAATTTTTATAAAGGATAAAAAACCATAAAAACGGAAAAAAGGTTAAAAACTTTTCCAGTTGTTTCTGTGAATATAAAATTATGATCAAATACGAATATACATTAGCTATTATCAAGAAGTTTTGACATTTATCGATTATCTGAATGAAAAACAAAAGGCCTAGCAAAAGGCCTTGTTTTTGCCACTTATTCTTTCTGTTCCTTCATCACTAAGCTTCTCGAATAATCTATTCTTCAGGAAAAAATTTCTAATGATATTCCATAAATAGATAAGAAAGGTTTTCAACTGGATGCAAAATATAGTGTAAAATCATTATTTTAATCAGCACTTTGCTAAATTTTTAATTTTACCAAAAGATTTCTCTTTCCAATCGATTCAACGCTGAAATTTTCGATCATTTCTTCTAAAGAGTAAAGATGATCAGAATCGAAATCCTTTATTCCACTGCCATTGCGAATTAAAAAATTAAGAACAGCGACTGGCAAATAACCTTTTTTTTCATCGTAATATTTTACAAATGCGCTCTATAATTTAAAATTATAACCTACAGAAATCGAATAATTAACGGTATTTTTTTATTTAGACGATCTGATAACTTTAATATATTTTGAATACATATTTGCGAATTTACATGCAAAAAAATTTAAACTGACCTCATCCCTTTTCGAGAGCTTTTTATTGTTAGTTTTTAAAATAAGTGGCAAGTGAATCCATTCAGGAGGAGACCAACCAAATGCCCTAAAGGTATAATAATGGAAAAAAATGAAATCAATTTGGGCTAAGTTCCATTAAATTATTGAGATAGTATGTTCCACTTTGAAAGATCATTAAGCCTTTGAATAGAATTAATTTTCTTTCGCCAACTAAATGGTACAAAATATCAAATATGAATTTAAAAAATACAAATAATAAAATATTAAATATTTGAATATTAACTTATATAACTTTAAATGTTTCGCTGTAGAAGAGATCCACTCCATACCACGTATTACATGACTAATACACATTGCACGATCATCAACAACATTCGCCATGTGGTATGTTGGATAGGAATCGGATTTTATAATGATAAAATCTCCCTCACTAATCTGGTGCGATATTTCTCCAAAGGTCTGGTCCTGGAAAAATATAATTATATGATAAGATTATATTGCTTGAAATAAAATAGTTAGCACGTCAAGATCAGCGACAAAAACTTACGTAAAAAACAACATCATCCAGATCGAGTTTGAAACGAATTACATGTGGTAAACCCTTTTTCAATTTGTCTTCAACCTCAGTATAAGTCAAATTTCGACAATGATTATCGTACATTGCAATTGCACCTCGCCTTAAAGCATCTTTCCGCACCATTTCTAATCTCTTAAATTTTTTAAACTTAATTTTAAATAATTTTAGTAAAATCAAATATTATTAGTTTAAAAAAAAAGAAATAGGCCTAATTAACGCCGATTGAAGATCATTTTATAGCATCACTTATAACATATTCAATGCAATACGACAAACTAAATTAAATTAAATTAAATTAAAAAGAAAATTGAAAAACTGAAAACTGAAACAAACTGAAACTGAAAAAAACTGAAACAAAATCTGGAAAAAATTTCTAGCCAATAGAATTAAATATTCACATATTTTTGAAGAATTCAAAATAAGCTAATAATAACTAATCAAATTTATTTTATTTATAATTTTTAGCATTTTATTCAAAAAATCACCGGCAATTTTACAAAAAAATATCAGAAATAAATGTTTTTCTTACGAAAGATTTAATCTTTCTTCGACTTAGATCATTTCTATCAGATTGAAACCATAATTCTAAATATACCTCCGGACTACAAAAACATCGATAGGCCATTCCACTATCCATTAATTTTTTAGCTTCTTCTAAATATAAATTTCGACGCTGTGACTGAAAATATGGACCATAAGGTCCACCAATAAATGGACTTTCATCGCATGAAAAACCATAGCGTTTGAGGATTCTGTCATACTAAATTTTAAAATTTTAAAAATTCTAGTACCATAATTAAAAATTATATTATATATTTATATTTATACTTATTGGAATTGAATACCTCAATCTCTAATGAAATTCAATTCAAATAAAAATAATTTCAGGATAAAACCTGAAAATATAAAGCCCACGATGGCTTTCAATAATATATACCAAATTTTTAAAGCTGCCTTCGGTTACCTCAACCATAGCCGCCAAGAAAAGCACATTTCAGAACTCTGTCCTTTATTCTTCCTTTATTCTCTTCTTCCCGATTTTTTCATATTAATTTATTTCAACAAGTAAAGAATCCAATCTTCAAATACACAGCAACTTTGTCACGAGAGGTTTTACTTTTCGTCTTTTTTTTCATTCTTATAATCAGTTTCCTTTTCCTTTTAAATTGAAATTCAATTATACTCAGTCCAATCATTCCTTAACCATTTGTAATCCAAATGAAATGATAAATAATTCCAAATGTTTTTGCATCTCCAAAAATCTCCAGTAAGCAATTATTTATGACCATAATCCAATTTCCTCAGTAACTTCAACGGCTCTACAATATTCATTTATCGGTTTATCCACTTTACCCATTGTCAACATATCTTCAAATTAACAAGTCCCAGTATTAAAATATTGATCATAAGTTTTTGTTAATGTACTATAAAACCACTAAATTTCCACTCTTTCACCTATCTTTTTTCGCCAATTTCTTGATCGTACTATCTTAGTTTCTCAAGCCAGTGTCGCTATAAATTAAATAACCAACATATCTAAATCAATATTTGAATTGTAATTTGTAAAAACTGTATATTATATTACATTAATTATATAAAGATAATTCCACAATCCAAAATTTTGGAGCAGAAGATGAAGGAATGATGTACCTCTTCTGGGTATTCTGGTTTGCATCTTTCACGATCAGTATCTTCTATCCTCAAAATAAACTTTCCTTTGTTAGCTTTAGCGAATAAATAATTATATAGAGCAGTTCTTAAGCTCCCAAGATGAAGACTGCCAGTTGGAGAAGGAGCGAATCGAACTCGAACTCCATTATTAGCAGCAGACAAGAAACAATATTGTCTGATAATTGTACCTCTAATAAGCATTTTTAAGGAGTTATTTTCAACTGAAAATCCAAAAATTATTCATTTTATAGAATCGAATGCGTATTGCTTCGATTATAGTCGAAAGAATCAAAGACCTTATCAGCGTTCCTCAGAGGCAATAAAAGCGAAATCTTGGCTGCGCCATCACGAATGACTATCTTTATGGCTAAACACTCTCATCCCAATGACCAGTGCAGTCAGCCAAATAGGAAATGATCAATGATGCTGGAAAAAAAAAATGTTAAGCAGCATTAATTCGACTATTCAATAAATTCCTACCACGTGTAATTCACATCATTAAAATTTAATTATAAAATTCCTTTATGAATATATTTCGCATTGAATTCAATTCATTATAGTTCTCAATTGCAATAGAACAAAATATCTTTTATTGCCAAACAAAATGTAAACATAAAGCAACGAAAAAAATTTCACATTTTTCAATTTTCATAAAAGCTTAAGTTATATCTTAAGAATTACAATCAATTTTATCAAAAAATTATTGTAAGAAAAAGTGCTTATTGTTTCAAAGAAAGCTAAATCTGAGCAATGAACGTATGATGCTTCAAAACAACATGAATTATGTCGAATCGGAGAACAAATATAAAACTATTTTCTTGATAACTACAGAACACTGAATTTTAAGCCATCTTCACTGCAATATACACAATATAAAGAAACCTAGCAATTCGCAAGAAAATAATTTTTAAAACTGAAAACCACTCAGACTGAAAGGAAAATAGAACCGTATGGGTTAAATAAATGTTAGTTAACTGAAATGCTTGAAGATTAGTTTATTAATGAAAAAGACTCGTCGGAAATTAATATAATTTCATAGAAAATATTATATTTTACAATCATTATATTATATTATATTATACTAAACATTTTCTCTCACCGATTCCTCGAAATGATCAGCATTTCAGCATTAGCAGTACATATCAGCATTTTATGAGGAATCTGTGCAGAAAAGATTGAGTTTTTTCCGTCGAGCTTTAACATCATCTGCAATCACACCAAGATTTTCATAACTCGAATCTATGTAACACTGCCGCATGCATCCATTAACCGAGACTGGTTTCGTCAACTATAAAAATGAACTGTAAACCAAAAATAACAAAAAAAAAGCCAGTGATGATTCAATAGTCAACTCCAATTATGTTATAGGACTATGAAAGATTATTAGGACTATTGATGAACAATGGATAAAATAAAACGTAGCAAATTATTATTAAGGAAAAGGTATCACAATAATAAGCTACCCTTTTTTGATAATAAAGAAATGGACAATGGGACGATGGACTAGAATACAGATTAAAGCAGAGGAAAAGAATAATATAGAAAATATAGAAAAGAGTGGATGAAAAATGCGATTATATCACCACACCCCTTCCTCAACTTGGAAAAAAATATTGAGGAATATTAAATGTTTGCAAATAAAATTAGCAAAATTACGAACTAGAAAATAAAATTAAGTGGAATTGATGCCCCGATGGTTTATTAAATAATTCCTAAATCTATTCTTAAAACAAAAAACAAAAATTAACCGAAGATGCTCGGACCCACCAAACTGATAACCAAACACACGCGAATGTCCCAAAAGCCTAAAATAATCCAACAAAACCATATGTTGAATAATTAAACCTCAAAATTTAAATTTGGTTCTTTCAAGTCATATTTTTAAAACGAGAACGAGAAAATTGAAACTAAAAATAGTCATATACAAAAAATTTCACCATAAATGCAATCCAACAAACAATAAGAGTTATCTTTACTGGAGGAAGCTGAGGACGACCAAATTTTACACAAACAGCAGCTTCTAGCACACAAATAGCTAAATAAACCCAACTCTGCATACCCATTCTTTTAATGCGTGGATCCGTTGCAAACATATAAAATTGCCTAAAGAAATATAAGATTAACAAATATTTTAAAATATTGTTTAAAAAATGTTAAATGTTAACATTCTGTTCGCCAGTTAAATCATTTTCGTCTGTAAAAGTATTCAACAAATTTATTCCTTGAGTTACGGACGAAAATTTTATTTATTTGCGACAACAACAAAACTATTATTAACCTTATTGTAGGTGCTGATATGAATGAAATAAGAGCTAAACGAAAGGATACCAGTGGATGCGAAGTATCAACAGCAAAAATATGCTTCAAGAAAAATGTGTTCAGTTCGCTGACCTTAAATAGCAATGCATGACAAGAACAATTGTTATTTAATAAAACTTTGGTGCAACCTAAAGTTTTAAAACCAAAAACACGAACCAGCCAAATCATGACGAATGAATAAATAGTCAAAGTGCGACGTATAGCACAGTTCTTATACCAATCGACTTTAATCCAGCTTTCTGGCGTGAACTGCAAAACAGCACGCTTAAATTTACCACGTGTCGTTTTGATATCTCTGAAAGAATTATCTAAAAGAAAAAACTGGAAACCAAATTTTCAAAAACAGTAATGAAGGAAGAAACTAACCATTTGATAAGAAATTTTCAAATTGTTTATGACAGATATTATTTATTTATCTCTATTTTTAAATCTGCGACAAATTATCACAAATTCAATTTAAATTCAAAATCATTAGGGAGCGAAAGCAGTCTCCTCAAAAAATTATTCAAAAAAACATTGAAGCCACATATAAATTTGTATAAAGCCACATATAAATTTAACTTTTGCCACTGAAAAGCGAAATGTTGAGAACCAGAAGCTGGAAATTACTTGACACTCTCCCAATGAAACTGCCGTATTTCAAAAAAATTTGCACATTTAATACCAACCCAGATACCAAGGCCATTACAAATAAGCACATCCAGAATTATTGCATCCCACCAACATTCTTGAAAATTTGGTAGAAGATGAGCGAAAAAAACCTACAAAATTCATTAGAAGGAAATTAAAAGAAATTTATCAACGTTAGTACTCCAACATAATTTAAAATATCATTTCTACGAGCAAAAACAAATTAAAAAAAGATATTAACCTCGGTTAATTCCCATGCAATACTTATGTACCAACATATAATTGAATGTCGTATTAGCAGTGCTTTTATTGCCCAACCAAGGAAATGTGCAACCGCAAATATATCAACATGGCTCCACATTCGTTCAAGTGTCACATCAGAACAGTTTATCGCATATTCCTGACAAAAATTGTATAAAAGATTATCATTTAGAAGACCAAAAAAGATGATAAAATGTTAAAAAATTAAAGATTAAGCTGACTATTAACTAATAAATAAAACTACTAACTGATAATTCAAGCGAAAGAAAATTAAAGAAAGCAAACTTTTTCATCCAACTTGTCCTTATTTAATCTCTCTGGATCAAGCCACTTCAATATGCTCTTTATATCCGCAAAATTTTGAAAAAGTGCAAACTGAAGAAGCATTACGTATGTTACACTTATACCAAAAACAATTCGCCAAAAAACCGGGTGGGGTCGAATGAATGGCCCTAAAAATAAACAGAAATGATTAAGATATTTTTAAAGAAGAAAATATTTTTAATAAAAAAGAAGTAAATATAATAAAAAAGTAAACAGCACTTAAGTAAATCTGTGGAAACGGGTGGAGTGAGTCTGTTGACAAATATCAAAACATTATTGGGAGGAAATTATTGGGAGCAAATAAATAAAAAATTTTCTATGATCGCATTTATTGATATTTTCGAATTGAGAAGAGGAAAAACAAACCATTTGGAAATGCAAGAGCACTGATAACTATGAAAAGCACAAAAGTGGCTAGAAAACCATTAAGGACATTTCTGTCAGAAAATACGTCCTCGCTACAATAAAATTTGGAATTTAAACGTAAAAAAATATTTAAAAATATTTAATAATTTCAGTAATAATCTACAAAAAATTAAAATAGAATTAAATAAAATAAAAATAAAATAAAATTAAAAATTTAACTTAAAAACTTAAACTTGGTAAATTTAAAGTAAATATGAAAAACGAACAACCTAAATCACAGATATATCTCCAAAAACTAGTTCACCGATGAAGTTATAATATTTTTTCTTGCATTAATTAATGAAATTAATTCAGAAGAAAATTTAAAAGGAAATTGCAAAAATATACAGTAAAAACGCAGGAAGAAGAAGAAAAGCACAAATGGCAACAAGCACTGAAATGGTACGAGGTTTATAGAAGAACTCTATCGTAACATCTTCAACAACTCTTTCATTAATCATTCGATAGTTGATTCGCTCGATATCTCGTCGACTAAGATGCCGTGACGGTCGCAATCTGTCGAAATAAATTGAAATTAAATTTAAATAATTCGCTTAATATTAAATTCATTTAAATATAAATCCTTTTCCTTTTTCAAGGGATAAATATATATATATATATATCTATCTATATATATATTTAGAATATACAAATATAAGGATGGCAAATTAGCATCGTATGCAAGCATCGTATACCGGAATATAACGCTCGAGTATTTCCCGGATTGATAAGATCCCTATCAGATGATGGGGAACCTATAAATGGGCTACTGCAAGCCAAATTATTCAAGAAATTTCCAAGAAAAAATGAATATTGAACATGCAAAACTGTATAATACTGTTGAACATGTAATCATGCCAGTATACTGTTGAACATGCAATCTTTTTTTTGTATAATAGGGTTCAACATTTACTAATGAAAAAAATTGGGAATGTAATGGCTCAGTGGGTTGTTGCTCAATTTGGAGCAGCCGAAGATGCGGTTCTCCGCACGAGTAAACCTGTATAAAAATCCGGCTGATGCTGGCCACTTACCCGTATTTCTATCGCCAAGGGACTCCCTGACATATTGCCCAATGCGACAAAACAGTGTAGTAAGTTTAACAGTAATGGTGAGGACTCTTAAGAAGGAAAAAAAGAGACACAATATATTTACTTTGAATTATACTATATTATATTATTTTGTAATTTCCTCTTTATTTCCTATTTAGTTTGTTAATTTTTGCCATATTTTCTTTTCATTTTTTAGTCATTAATTATTTGTTATTTTAATTGTTATAAATACAAACACATGGCGTTTGTCATCGCTTGGCTGGTTTTCAATAAATAAATAAATTCTTGAAATATTTAAAAGGGAAAATTAGATGAGAAAGGTATGAAGGTATGATGGAAATACAGAAAGGTATGAAGGTATAAAAAAGAGATGAACTGGAAAAATACAAGGATTATAAGCCCTAGAGTTTATAGCACTGGCTAGAAAACCAAAGGCAAAAAGATAACTGCCCTGTTCTCCAAAGAATCATTCATTGTGCTCTCGACTGCAGTTCAATAGCAAAAATTAAATAATATTGGAAGAGTATATGGGAGAAAAAGAAGATTCATAACAAAAGCAAAGTGGTTATAGGACCCAAAATGAAGCCACAGCAATTTTCCAGAGCAGGAATCAGTTATCACCATAGTTTCAAAGATCCAACAGCAGGTTAAAAATATGCAAAATAGGACAGCACCTAGTCTGAACATGATCCACACCTACTTTTAAAACAACTTTCGTGAACAGTGCAGATGAACCGGCTGTTTGCCGCAACATTTTGTACTTTGAATGAGAAATTTTTTTAAGAAGAAAAATGAAAGCTTTCACAAAAAAACGCTCCCTTATCATGCATTGCAGAGCCATTGACGCCTAAATCAATCAATCAATCGCATAAAAACTTCTCCATTTACAATTTATTCTCTTCTATTTCTCCAATTGTTTCTTGTCTCAAATCTTATTAAACTATTAAGGAAAAAATCGAAGGAAAATTTTTAAATGTGAATTTTTTTTATTCATATATTATTCTTATATCTATCTATCTGTATACATTAACAATAAAACTTTTATCTTGTAGGTTAGGTTGAGCATAGTGCAAAATAAAATAAAAATAAAACTAAATAAAAATAAAAAATAAAACTAAATAAAAATAAACAAGCTTATCAATGAGCAGAAAAAGGCAGCCAGTCATTAAAGCCGGGAATGGTACTATTAGAATAAAATAAAGCTTAATGGTGAGCAATCATTACAAATTACAAAAATAACTAACTCTGAATAATTAGCATAAGTTCTATCGCTCACATCATAATCTGAGTCAGTATTTTGATAATGATCGTCGCTGTGATATAAATCCTCCGAACTTGTGTTTATACCAGTTTCATACGTTGCATCCGCCAAATTCCTTCGGTGACGACGGTTCAATGACATTTTCTAAATTTTTTAAGAAAAAATTAACAGAAATTCCAAAGATTTAACGTAGAAAAATTGGAGATTTCTCGCTCAATATAGAAGAATTTTAGGCGAAAATAAAAATAAAGAGGCGAAGAAAATTTATTGACTGAAAATTAAAAATTAAATGAAATAAAAAGTTTTATGCAAAAAAAGAGAAATTCGAGTAAATTAAAAATAAAAAGCATAAAAATTTAATAAAAATCTTAAAACTCAGAAATAATTTATTTAAATAATGAATTTTCAAAAGTTTTCAAATAAATTTTCCAAAAAAATTGATAGAACTTTGGTCAAAAAACTGCTTGCATCGTCATTCGTTTTTCGTAATTTCCGAATGAAAAATATTTTCTGGATTAAAATTTAACCGTCGTTATTTGGAATATAAGACCCACTAATTGAGACGACACAATCGTCTCTTTACCTGGTACTTACTTCTCATTTCGACCGTACATTTAGCCAGAAATTAATGGTAGGAAAAGTGCGACTCAACTGCTGGCACAAAAATATTTGGAGAAAACAGAAGCAATAGCGATAACAACAGATCATAAGTCTTGCCGAAGGTAAACAGACTTGGCAGCGGATGACCGAGAAGTCCACGCGTCCATAATGTATATTTGTAAGCATTATATGACCTCACGCAGAAACAAAAATTTTTGTTCAGCACTGCCAATTTTTATATATTTATTGCTTCATCATAAAACATTTCTTTTATCGCTTACCTCTTTCGAACGACAACCAAGTACCACTCCGTTTTAAAGCAGCAGGTTCCCCGTTGCTGGCGAAATAGCAAATACCCCGCAAGCTAAAAACCTAAGAATAGCATAAAAGCAGAAAATTCAGCAATATTGGCACCACACAATTTTCTAAGACTTCTGAAAAACTCAAATAGTGCAGAGAATTACGGCCCTATGCAAATTTGCTGCGCTATGCAAATCTTCATTTGGAGATATTTCAGGTCAAAGATTTCTCTGAAATAATTTAAAAGCTCAGATAAACGCATTGAAAGATATTTCCTAAATTAATTTTTTTATATTAAATTATATTGAGAAAAAATTGAAAAATTGGATTACCAGATGGACCGCGGCCACGACTCGTGGAGCTTGAATTGCGAAAAATCAGATCGGTCAGTTGTAATCGGTTGGAGCCTCGTCGGGGTGTTTATGTTGGGGGCATGAATCCGCTGACGAATATACGCAATCAGAACCGTTTAAATGAGCGAGAGGTCAATTTCGGGCTATCGGGAGGCAACAAGAATTCGTGGCATGAGAAGTATCGCAATTCAGCGTGGATTTACATTGGTGGATTACCCTACGGTCTTAACGAAGGCGATGTTTTATCGGTTTTCTCGCAGTTCGTTTTTCATTTTTTTTGATATTCATGCAATTTTCCTTTTCTAAAAATAATGTTCAATTCTTATTTAAGTCTCTTTTCATTCAAAATTTAAATATAAGAATAATCAGTCGAAATAATAACAATAGTTGTAATCATTAAGAAACTTTTTTTTAAAATTTATTTTAAATTTTATTTTTTTGAAATTTATTTTAAATTTTATTATTCGATCGTTGAAAAAAGAAACAAAGCTTCTTATCAAAATATGCAAAGCGTTAAACATAGGTTTAATAGCAACGACATTAACAATGCTTACTAAAAGCATTAAAGATTCACATTCTGAAGAAAATGATATTTCACCATTGAGTTTCATCCATCTTCCAATTCAACTGATTACCATGGTTTGTATTTGTAATTCGTACGGCCGTTATTGCATAATTATTTGTTTTCTGCTGTCTTCGCTATTTTTCCTGTTTTGCCATAAATTAAGGAATAATCATATTCGCAATCAGAACCGATTAAATGAGCGAGAGGTCAATTTCGGGCTTTCTGTTCGATAATAATTCGTTAGGATTCGTCTTAATCTATTAATGGTAATATAATTCCGAATGATGCTAGCGATTCACTTGTATTTCTATCGCCAAGGCATATTGTTCAATATGATAAGCCAGTGGAGCGTACTTAACCAGTAATGGTGAGGACTCTCTCATTAATGGTAATGTAATTAGACGAGTTTTGAATATCTCAGATCTTGGCATTTAGTCGTGGGAGAAAATCTTTCTGATTTCGATCTTCGTGCAGAACCATAGTTAAAAAAATCCTCAAGAATATTAAATTTTATTATTCGATCGTTGAAAAAAGAAATAAAGTATTCTTATCAAAATATGCAAGGCGTTCGTTTGGCATATTCTTCAGTATAATGCAACCAGTTATTCCCCCAGGTACCACAAACCAAGTAAATTAATTGAATTTCAAAAATACATTGTACGTCGCCTCTCACCCAATAGCAATCTCAATTATAAGGCACAACTGTAACAGCTCCCATTTCGTCCAATAAAACTTTTAAGATTTAAGATTTATACATATAAAATTCTCTACGTCAAAATAGATCGTTTCTGATATTATAATTTTAGGTTAAATTTAATTTCAGCCCAGCAAAATCTAATGCGCTTTTTGAAATCTAAATGCAAAATTAAACTAAGGGTGCATGACTTTTTCATTCGCATCATGCTGAAATAAGCTATCGAACGATGTAGTGTCATCAACTTAACCTATCGTTCGTTACCTCAAACTTAGGTAATTAAACCTTTATTTTAAATCGCGCCAATACACAACATCATTAGCCAAACAAAACAGTAAAAATGCCATAAAATAAACAAAAACTAAAAGCGGAACATAACAGCCATTCTTCATTTGATATTTGTCGTCAAACCCCACGAATGAATGAGTGTTGGTTTTATATAGCCATCTATGTTGGAGGTCACCTCCATGACCAGCTGTACAACCTCGACTCACTCCCATTTCGTCGAAGAACAATTTTCGTCGAAAATATAATTTCAGGGGTTAAATTCCAACCCGATAAGATCTATAAAAAATATTGATACTAAAACCTAAATGCAAAGCTAACCTAAAGATGCATGGCTTTTTCATTCGCACCAATAATTACTGGAATAAGCTACCAAACGATGTAGTTTCATAATCTTAGCTTTTGGTATCATATAATATACCGCTCACTAATTTCTTTTCGTTGACCTTATTTGTTATTAATATAAGCATATGACGCTTGTCGCTGTACTTGATTTTTTCAAATAAATGAATAAGTAATCAAAATCTTCTTCTAACAGCTCTCACCATTACTGGTTAGACTGGCTCCACTTGCCACAAAGGATAAGTCGTAAGGGTAAGGGTAAATCGAGATGAGCGATCTGATGCTATCGTCGACAGTAATAGAAGCCATTTCTTGTTCCATCGTTTAAGTCCATATATCGCTGGTCCTCCTAAACGTTCAAAATATTTCCTGACTGTATCAGTCCAGGTCTTGATTGGCCCACTTCACTTTTGACGCCATCCATTATACGGTTTAGCAAATAACAAAATATGGGTCAACTCCTGTCGTGAACGATGGAGAACGTACCCCAACCAGCGAAAGCGGCGCTCTGTGATAACATTATTTATGCAAGTGGTATTTGAATAAAGGATGCGATCATGTGATATTTTATCCGCTTGACGGACCTATAAAATGTACCTTAGAAAAGAGTGGTCAAAAGCAGATAACTTCTTAATATCTTCCACTCTCATTGGCCAAGTCTCAAAACCATTTAGCAAGATCGAACGATTCGCGCTTATATAGATAAGGACTTTGGTTTTTATAATGGCTCGCGACAGCGCTCCATGAAGGTATCATCAGCCGAAAAAACACATTCCTAGCTGCCGTAATCTGGGGTGTAATATCGTCTTTTGCCAGGCTATTTGGTATTAGAGTAGATCCAAGATATTTAAAATCAGACAATCAGCAATGACTTTATTAAAAGAGGCATTTTATCAACTTCTTGTATGTAAAATGAAAAGGCTTTCGTATTATTTACATTGACCCTAAGTCCGATTCTCTGTTGCTGACACATTGTTTATCATTGTTTCCATTTTTTACTACCAGCAAAAAGGACTACATCATCAGCGTGTTCAAGATCTGTAATACGGTACTCTGGACTGATTTGTACACCTCTTGAGTGCCGACATTCGTTGTCCATTGTCCATTTCATCGCTTAATTGGATAGTTGATTCTTGTAGGGGAAAGGATACAACCTTGACGGGTACCAGTTTTTATTTCAATTCTGTTAGTTCCATATAAGAGACGTTGTTAGCAATTGAAATTCCGCATAGAACTTGTTTTTATCACGATCATCTGCCGACGAAGCTGGAGCATAGATACTGATGACCGAGGATATTGTAGAACTTACCTTTAAAGCGGACATAGTCCATATAGTCCCTTGCCGGTTTCCAGTCAATCAAAGAAGAATGAATCTTTTCAGATATGTCGATCGCTACAACATTTCGCCCCGAGTTATCTGAAGCACCAGTGATATAGCCAGTGCCTCTGCTCCTAGCCAGGATTAGTAATTACTCGAGACCCGAAGTGAGGAAGATGGGCCTCCGACAAGCAGGTTATATCCACACAGGGTTTAGAAAAAATGTGGGCAATGATCGCTCAGTGTGCAACATCCATATCTATTATCTAAAAAATTCCTTTCTATCCCTTAATCCATCTTAATCCACGCTGTTTTTTCCTTATTTTTCCTTATTTTGCAGTGCCTGAAGCAATAATTCTTAAATCTAATTTTTAATTTATAAAATTCTATTTTTTGAATTTTTCCTGTTGGAATTCTTAATTTTTGTTTTTTCAAACTTTTTTTTCAAACTTTTTTTTCAAATTTTTCAAACTTTTATTTTTTAGATATGGCGAAATTGTCAATATAAATTTAATTCGTGATCGAAAAACAGGTAAATCACGAGGTTTTGCGTTTATTTGCTATGAAGATCAACGCTCAACAATTTTGGCTGTTGATAATTTTAACGGAATCAACGTGAGATTAAAATTTTTTAAAAGTTTTATCATTATCAATTATCATTATTAATTTGTATACAAAGACTAAGCAAGGCATTTAGTAATGTATTTGGATAATGGGCCTATATTAAGAAAAACAATAAGAGAGGGAGCTGTAAATAGCAAAATGTAGAAAACAGTGAAAGCGGATAAATATTAAATCTTTATTAGAGTAGATAATATTCATCAGATTATAAAAAATGCTCAATCTTTCGATATTATCTATATTTTATTTATATGTATATTTTAACAATTCTTTAAATTGGTTCTTTTTACTTCACTCATGTGTTACAGTTCTTATTTGTTCGTAACCTTATAACGTATTCGACGCCGATTCGATTCGCGTCAACAAAAAAACCTAAAAAATTGAACTTTCGACTTTGGTATTCGACTGTTGTCGAAAGATAATTGAATCGAGCCAGAAATTGATATGAAATAATTAAAATAAAACTAAAATTCTTTCTTTATTCATTCATATAAAATATTTGAGGTAAATGGATTTGAATTTTAAAAAACACAGATATTTTACAAAATGCTCATTGAATGAACGTGGTTAATATAATATTAACAAATGGTTACCAAATTTATAGATTTTATCAGTTTTATTTAAGGAATTGAAAAAAATTAAAAAACTTTTGCCTGATTTTGTTCACTTGTGAACTTGAATATTGAGCAGATGCGATCTGTGATTTAACTATTAATGATACAGATTCATTTCATACAACATATATATATATATTCTGCTGTTTCCATTTAATTATAGATGAAGTCGAAGTTGTATAATTTAATTTGAAGCGATACAGCTAAAATAAAAAATTAAAATTTGTTATATTAAACATTAACCATACATAAAGATATAGAATCTTACAAACAGTCTATTAATATTGCTGGCAATACGCTCTGTTTAATATTTCAATGTTCTTTTTGTTATATTTTTGAATTTAAATTTTAATGCTTATTTTCTTATATAGTTTCTTAATTTTTCAATATATTTAATTGATCATAGATAGACTCTGACCTTACCGATTTAAGTGGTACTTCATTGTTTTATACTTATTTAATAAAGTAAATAGGTGGTTAGCGCTTATCATTTCTCGTTCGGTAATTCACTTACTTGGAACAGAAATTTTTATCAGAGATTCATTTGGTGATGGAAATGGGCCAGCAACACCGTTTTTTCAGTGGGAAGTTTTGCTTGCGTTCGGGATATTTAATATGTAGTTTTACTATTTTTCATTTTTAGTTGTTCAGTCTTTTTAGTTACTCAAACGTACGATACGTGTGGATCATGTTGAACAATACAAGGTGCCCAAATACAATGAAGATGTTGATGAAGAAATCCGTCGAGTATGGGAAGAAGGATGCGCACCCAAACCAGTTATTTCACAAGGTTCATATTTATTGTCGAAAAAAACATTTTTCATTTTTTCTCTACCAGAGGCCTGGGAGGTAGAGGCCTGGTTCTGCACCTTAGGCCTAATATTGCGCTCTTTTGGATGAGATATCTGAGTTTTTCCTTAAATCTACTGAAATCCACTTTTTTAGTTTAGGGGTCAAAGTTCCAAGTGCTCCAATTATCATTGGAATTACTTTGGTTTTCACTTTTTATATCTTTTTTTTCTTTCATCCCTTGGTACTTCTCTAATATTCCTTCTTCGTAACGTTCCTGTCTCTTGGTCACAATAAGAAAGAACTGGATCGCTGTAGATCTTAGTTAGATGGATAAGCGAGTCAATATTCCGTTCATTAATTATGCATATAACTTGATGTTATCCATGTAGAAAAGATGGCTGGTGGTAATTCTCCTTCTTGGCTGTGGTGCCTGACAGGACTTTCCGCATTGTGGGTAGGTAGATTATTGGTCGGTAGTTAGACGATATTATTTCCTTATGAGCATCTTTCATGATCAATACGGTTCTTTCTTGTATTAAACAATATAGATGAAAGTTTGCCATAAGCAACTGGTTCATAAGACGCTCATGAATGGTTGGTTAGTAAGTTCCAGGTGTTGTCCAAATTTTCATATTTTAGGAACCAGGCCAAATTTTCATATTTTTGAGTCGCTGTTAATTGTATAATTATGATGGTAGCTAATTCCTACTCTATGAAGTTACTGTGAATTGTTTTTGAGATATTGCAGTCATTTTGCATTGATGTCTTCTGTTTCTTTCAATCTTCTATTCCATTACTCTTCCAATATAATTGCTTTTCGTGGCTCTATTGTTGCCATATTATTGCACTGAAATCGAATGCTCTATTTGCATCTTTGATTAATTGGTGACATGATGTAATCGGTCTCGATGATTAATTATGGCTATTTTATTCATGATTTTCTCTCTTATATCTGTATTTTGTAGCAAAGATATTGGAAGGCAATTTTCAACTTCGCAGCTTGTTGCATGGAAATCTCTTCTTTGCTCTTTGTGAATGTTCTAGGTCTTCTTCCATTCCATTCCATTATTCTTTTATTCCATTATTCTTCCAATATAGTTTCTTCTCTTCATGGCTCTGTTGGGGTATAGCGCAGAATATACACATTTCATATAATCCCTTTGATCAGATCTTACCATGAATTCCATATCTTCCTTTCTCCGTAAGGTTTGTTCCGTTAATACACTTGTCATCGAATGACTCTTGTTCCTCTGACACGGATCTTCTTAATCCGAGTGACGTTAAAACCGGCATGATTCTAGTATCATATTGAGATAAGAGAGATAAACAATAAGGTATTCAAGGACCAAAGTCTCCATTGAAATATTAAATGGATAAATATATATACATATTAAATCCACTACGTTTGGTGCCATATGTCATCCTCAAATTCGAGTTTTCTGCCAGAGGCATGGCATGAGGTTCTTAGCTGTTCCTAAGAGTGCGCTGTTCTGAATAAAAATCTCTAATGTTAATTCTGGGGTGTGTTGGAACCACTTTTTACCTTTGGGACCACACCTCCGAAATTATTTCATATTATCAATTTTGGCCTTCAATTTCCACATTTCTAGCCCATTTTTCTCTCAATCCTTATTGTTTTCTTCTCATATTTCTTCTTTTTGTGTTTATGTCACTGTTAATATTACTATTTCTATCACCAGTATTGATTTTTGGTTCTTATCTACTACCATTATATCTGATTGATTTGCCAGCATTTGCCTACTTTTCTGGATGGGCAGGTCTCACAGGATCTTGGCTTTATTCATTACAATTGGCAATCTTCTGTCTGTCCTTGGAAGGTTTAAGCCATATATCGAACACTTATTCCTGCAGATATTACCAGCTACTTATGTTGTACAATTTCTGGGTTTTTGAATATTTTCTGCATCCTCTCCAACTGTACCTTAAGTCTTGTCTAATGTGTTAAACTCTTGCTTTTATGTCTATTCGGCCTTCACATCGATAATCTCTTTTCCTTTGTCTTCACTGTAACAGCGGCGAATCTAATGATTAATATGGTGTAAATATTTATGGCATGGATTTTGTATATATACAGAATCGTCAATTTATACGGTTACAGAATTTTATGGAAAAATTTTTTTTTAATTGTTTATTTTCCATATTTCTATAACTTTAGAAGATGAGGAAGAGGAAGAAGTGGATCCCTTGATACGCATGGCAAAGAAAGGTAAACTGGATGAAGTAAGTTTTTCTCTTGGGTTGAAGATAATTGTTAGGAATTCATTTTAATTTACTTGTTATAATTATTTTATTCATGTTTTGGACTATTTAAAAAACGCCAAGTAAACATACTAAACTTTATATATATCAATAGTCGATTATTCATAAAAAATATTAATTTTACCTTAAACCACTTTTCTGCAAGTATTATTCAGGACGGAGTCTTGAAATTGAACGATGATCTGGCAAAGAAGATGAAAGAAGAGAGGAAACGGGCAAAGAAAGAGGCTAAACGGTTAAAAAAAGAAATGAGACGACTAAAGAAAGAGGAAATTTCAGGTTATGACCCTTCAAAAATTAAGAAGAAAACAATTGATGATGTGGACTGGAGATTGCAAAAAAAGTCTGATTCACCTGGATTGGTTAAAGTGGGTTCTCAAATTTTTTTTATTAAAAAATCTTATGTTATTATATGGAAAAATTTTTTTTGTTTTTGTTTTTATTAATTCTTATTCTTATTTTTATTAATTGTTTTAATTAATTTTTTTTCAAAGAACCTTCATTAATGGTTAAATTCATCATTAATCATTAATGGTTAGATTCACTTCGCTGGTTTATCACATAGATATTGCCAGGGAGTCCTTTGGCAATAGAAGTATAGGTGGGTCGCCAGCATCCCGGATTTACTCCTGCGGGGAATAGAAAGCATCGGTACTCAGAAAATTATTCTCATTAATTAAATTAAATTTAATTTATTCTTCATTTCTTCATTTTTCTTATAATACACTTCCAAATAATTTCTAAATTTTATTTTTTATTTATTATGAAAATTATTCTGAGCATCAATTTTTAATTTAGGATTATATATTTTTTAATGAATTTTATTCCAAATTTTTATGTTAAACGTAATAATGAACAAATAACTTTATTTTCTTAATATCCCGGCATGCGATTGATAAATGTGAATGTCAGTTGTTAATCTGCGATTTTTAAACATCTGTGCAGATGTTAAGAGATGCAGACCGTTATGATTCATTATCAAGAAAATTTTCTCAGACATTCTGCATTTTGAAATTTAAACTAAGGAAAGCAATTGATATACAGACGGCGAAGATTTCCATTTTTTGCAAAGTTTTCTCCGACAATTTTAGTAAGAAAAAAATTATGATTTTCGTATCAAATTTTTTTGAAATTGTCGGTGATTAATCCAAAAATTATTGTTAGGACGATGATATTTATGGCAAAAATGAACATTTTAATTTTGGTAAACCTAAGAAAGAAATTCCACCTCCACCGTCACATAATCCTCGACCTGATTTCGAGAAAGCTAGCTGGAGAGATATCGAAATATGGAAGGCAGTTAAAGAACGAGAAAAAGTGGAAAAAGGTAACAAAGAAACGGTTTGGAAAGAAGAAGAACATTATTTACCGAAACGCTTTCACCGCGACTGAACTGAACTGTTGATTTTCAATAAGAAAGCATTATAACCATAAGTTTTTTGCAACTAATAGTGTTTTTCGTTTTTTTTGTAATTAAATTTTCCAAAGCATCTTTTTTCAAGGAAAATAATTTTATTAAGAAAGAAGTCACCATTCTAAAATTAATTGAAAAGTGAGAATGCATCATTCTTCGTAAAAACGATGCAGTTGAACTAAGCTATTGATTTTTTTTTTTCCTGTGAATTTGGTGATTAATTTTGTTCGGAAACAGTGTTGGAGATAAGTATATTTAAGCATATTTAAGCAGTGGTTTTCTTTTTTCAATGAATTGCAAGGTGCAACCAACATTATTTTAAAAAGTTCTTAAAAAGTTTCTAAATTTTTTCTTAAAAGAGCTCAAAAAAAAGCCATGAGAAATGTGCTCTATTTTCATTAGCAATAAATCTTATAAATATTTTGAAATTTTTGTAAATTGTATAAAGATTTATAGATATCCTTTTTTGTAATAATTCTTTTCTTTCTTTATTTTTAATCGTTTTTTATTTTATTGGAAAATATTTGCAATTATTATTTAACTGGTTGAATATTTTTAGATGTTGAATTTTCTGTTTTCTTCTGTTAAATATTCTGTTTTCTTATTTATTCTTAAGATTTTTGAATTTCATACCAGCAATCGGTTTGAATTCTCGCAATTTTTTAAACGTTTTTATTTTTTCTTTCTTTTCTCTTTGGATGAATTAATGGCTATAGATTTCAATGAATTTGATTGCATATCGAAGCTGAGCAATTCATGACAAAAATACTGCATTTGTTAGTTATTCTACAATAAATAAGTTGTCGTAATAAATAAATTGTGTTAATCGATTTATATTTTTTCATTTTATACACAACTTTGCCTTCACAAATTATGAATTGAATTTAAAAAAATTTCATGAATTTCATTTGTTCAACAGGAATAATTCGAAATGCAAATTTATGTTAAATCGGTGAATGAAAATTTTCAGTAAGGACAAACTACGGCAAAACTGTAAATCAAAAGTTCATGTTTTTTCTCATTTAATGTATAAAAAAAGTTTCTAAATTAAAAGTTTAATGCGTCTATGTAGGGAAATTTCGGTAAAATTATAAATCCAAACAATTTCGCTGCCATAGTAGATATGATATGATAAAGTTGATGGTGGACAATCGAGTGGCGCGTTGTTTTTGTTTCAACTCAGCGATCATAGGTTTATGGCCTCGATGGCAAGCAAGGCTATCATTAAAACTGAAATCTGTGTGGTGCTAGGCATCCTTCTAACTTCGAATGAATCTCTAATGAAAGGATTGGCATAAGATTCGCTGATAATATTATCAGTGTAAATGAAAATGAAATATTTTCTAATATTTGTTGAGAATTTATCATTAATAAAAAATGGATGAAAATTTTAAGTTAAAGTGATGCCTCATTTAATCTTAGTTAGCATAACTCCGTTATGTTGGTTGAAAGCATTTTGCCGACTTTGTATAGGTGCAGGTGTGTGCAGGCGGGTACTCAACACCACCATCTCGCCTTCAAACGAAAAGTGCACCATTCGCCCACATTTTCTATCCTTTTATAGTTTTTAATTGCGCAGAGAAAGAAAATTCATCGAAGAAGAATTCAGTGCATTAAATTGTGAACTCAAATAAATAATAAAAAAGAAGGAACATAGAAATTAAAGGATAAATATAGAATTTGAAAAATGATAAAGTTATGAGAAGTAAAAGTCCCACCTGTGCTTCAGTTGTAGAGGTTTTGCCAATTATTTTGATGAATTTGACCTCATCGCATATATTTACAACCCTATTACCCAAAATCAAGTCTTGGCTTATTGGCTTTTCGGTGTGGATACATCCTTGAATTTGCAAAATTTCAATTTTAAACGGTTTTGTCTTGTTTTCTTGTAATTCACTGTCAAGCTAAACAAATCAAATCGAAACAACAAATCAAAAAGGTGGGTAGAGGATCTTGTAGGTCATATCGGTCAGGTTTTATACGATAGGCCAAATCGCCTCTGGTCAGTCTGCTCGCCATCGGTATAATGGTGAATAATTTTCCAGTGGCAAAGGTCGTATTGAGATACCTCTGGGTATTTTTAATGTCAACAGCATATTTCTTAGGTTTCATATTCTTTTATAGGCCTGGAGCAAACTTTATAAAGTTAGAACATCAACGATTAACGACGACATACGATGCTAGGCGGCCATTAAAAACAGGAGTGTGTTATAAACACCTTAAGGAACAACTGACTTAATATATGCCTCGATAATTTCTTATTTAACCTTATAGCTAGATGAAGCACTTGCAAGAATAAGCGAATTGCTACGTAAGCCCATATCGAAGGTAACCGATATTGATTTCAGAAATACTTAAGGTTTTGGCTGTACATGATAAGCAATTCTTACTATTTCACTACTTCGAACACAGCTCAAGATAAATCGAGCGATCTTTTAATCAGACTAAGCTGTTTTGTGATAAATACTTATCAAATGGAGCTAACTATAAACATATAAATACTAGTAGGCACTTTTGATCTTTTCGTATAATCATGAAATTATTTTTTAAAATTTGGCCAATGCATCTTCATTATATTCGTTCATTTCGCTTCCTTTCACATTCGCCAAATCCCCTCCACATATATTTGATGTCCTAACAGAAGCTATCACAGACTGAATCGTACCAGTAATTACTTTGACGCAGAGATTAATTGAATGACTGCTAATTTTACAAAATATTTGTTAACATTAAATTTCAATGCTAAAGTATAGATTGACAAAATGGCTCCATGATATGACATCATTATCATTGTTGTCAGCATCATCTCCTCGCAGCTGCTGCAAATTTTACTTGCTGGCCCATATATTTAAAATATTTCTGTCTATAACTCGACCGTAGTATTCCAGTAAACTATAGTTTTTTTCATCGATGAGGATTTAAGCTCATATTTCTTGGAAATGCCACTTTATTTTGTTTCTCGTTTTCTTCCTTTTTTCCATGCTCGATCTCTTTTCCAAGGTGTTCATTCTTGAGGCATTTTATTCCGGTTATCCTTGCAGCTAAGATTAGTAGTCTCAGTTACCCGGGGCGTTATGTAGTTCTCGCTCCGCCCTAACCTTCTCAGCTAAAATTCAGCTGTTTCATATTTCACATTGGTGTAAAAGCTTTGGCTGTGGAAGTCCTTTAGGTGAAGACCAACGATAGCGTGTAGTTTGGGATAAATTTTGAGCCTTTTTGCCCGACGGTTATCAACAGACATTTACCTCTTCATAAATTATTCGCAGCGATTTACACATTCAACAATCTTTTGCCCTAAAATTAGAACACTTTAAAGTGAAATCAATTCTAGCGTGCTGGCCCACCTCGAAATGAGGTTGCGGTTCAGGATTCCATTATGGTATGACTTTATATCGTCTATTAAAAATATCACTAGCGTTCACTAGTTAGTTGCGTCCTTCCTTTTCTCCTTGCTGCTTTGCTGTTGTCGAAAAAAATTCAGCGACTAACTTTTATAAAAATCGAAACGCTCCTCGCTCCTTTTATAGGAGAATTATCCATAAAATCGCCGCAAAATATTCCCAGAAGGAATTTTACAAATTTCAATTTTTTTAGGATTCTCTAAGGTTTTTCAAACATATTTTCCTTTTTTTTAAATGGCGCCGAGAAAATTAAATTCTTTAAAAGTTTTTTAACTTTTAGTTCTAAATTTTAATTGTTAAACGTTTGGGATTTTTAAATTTTCCTTTACACCTTCATTATACAGCTGTTTAGCGTTCCACTGCTTCAATGCAATGTTCCGATTTCAGGCTGATATTGTTCTTCACTCTATTGATTTATTTTGCGCCAATTATCAAATCTGTAAGTTTATCTTTAACCATTTTCCAATTTGTGGGCTCAAAGGCATTAACGTAGCTTATTTCGTTGGGGAAAGGAAATTTCGGATAAAGTTTTCGTTATTTCGTGACTTTTTCCGGTGGCTCAGTTCTTCATAATGCCAAATAAAACGAACATTTCTGGTCGCACATAAGTTTATTGCTAGCGATGGGGGATCGAGTTCAGGAAGATTTTTTTATCTTTCTTACGATCTGCGTTACAATAAAGGAGGATTACGTCGCAAAATCTTATCACCAAATTAGAAAATGCTTAAAAATACGCAACATTTATTCCTTAAAGAGTAATAATTTGGCCAAAAACGAATTTTAATTATATTTGTTACTTTAAAGTTGTACTACTCATAAGCCATAATTGATTTTCTCTCGAACTCGAAACGATGATTTAGGTTTATTTCGAATTTAATAAGATTTCAATAATTAATTTAAGGAAGTTCGTTTTATTCTTCGTATAGTATAATTGCAGTATTGCTTCTGATGCTTCTGATATTATCCGTTGTTCTTTTAGAAAAAGAAATTCGAGGCCATGTTTTGATATGAAATAAGGACTATTTCGGCACAAACGGTCTCTTACTCCTAAATCGCCTTTTCATTGTTTCCCATTCTAGATTTCCACTTTTTGTAAAATAGCATGAAAAAAATCTGTTAAGCTCCAGTTTTAAGCATTTTTGAATCATTCTATTATTTTTAAGTCTAAAATTTAGAAAAATTCTTATTCATGAAGAGCAATTGTAGTTTAAACTGTAGTTTCTGAATCCAGTTCTAATAATATAAATAATTTTTTCAAAACCTTCTTAGTATTTCATGGATTTCTAACCTTCGGAATTTCGTCTCACTTACAGGACAATTATTTAGAGAAAATAATTTCTAAAAATATAATTCGTTCAACGAATGGTCATTATTAGTTCTATATTATTTATTTTTGGCACACTATATTACCGTATTAGTGCAGTTTGTGATGAGTGGGCTTTGCTGTTCATTCTTTTCAGCGATAAGTGTTCAGACAAGTAAACTGGCTCTCACAGATATGAAGAAATTAGACAAATTTATTAGGAAGGTACTGCTGCCTTTCCGTTTTGCTCATTCGTCTGCGGATATAAAAATCGGATGTAAAAAATTCAAACATTCAGAGAATTTTTTTTGAATGACAATCAAATAATTATAATCATTGCAATAAGATAAATTCAAAAATTTATTTATCTTTATGTGCATCCAAGCACAATGAGAGATTTACGCTATAAATGCAGCTATGAGCAAATTTGTTTTAGTTAATCCAAAGAATGGTATAGAAGTCAATCCAAAGAATGGTGTAGAAGTGATATTTATAGGTGCCTTTTTTTATTTCTTTGAAGATCATCGTTCTCAAATGTCCTAAGCCTAGCCAATGGCATTCTATTGAACATTTGTTGTTTTCATCTCGCGGAGCACTTAGTGGATTTCCATTGTTAAAATGTGCTACTGAGCAGCTTTTAGATTAGAAATAAATTAAACAGAACAGCTAACTTTGTTGCCATATTTTAGGAAGTTCCTAGACGTATTTGCAACTTGGATTGTTTTAGAAAGCCAGATTTGATTAAATCTAGTTAGCGTGGCCAACACTGTGGGTATAATTTCGTTTGCAGGTGTTCCAGAAGTTTCCATCATTTTTGGCAAATTTTATTGTCCGCTGTTCAAGATCCAAGTCTAGCATTTGTGGCATTTGTTGGCGTAGATAGTATGATTTATTAAATTAGGTAGTTCAAAATATAATATTGATACGGCTCAAGAGTTATATAAGAAATTATCTCAAGGAACATTTTTCCTTTAAGTAAGCTTAAAAAAAACAAAACTGCTATTCAAAAAAACGATGATAGAAAAAAATAGTGATTTTTAGGCAAACCGAGCTGATCCTTCAGAATTCACTCTTCCAGAGCATTTTTTTAATGTTCGGAAACGTAATCAATAAAAAAACGACTTTTGTATTAATGTTTTATCGAGTAAACTTTAACGACCATCTGTCATGTAGACCTTTATAAAAGACTTTTTCGATGTCTCAGATTTCATTGTATTATATTATTGCGTAGGATGTCGGAATAGAAGCGAAATAGATTGCTACAATATAGGTTAGTTGCAAGACATAAACATCACTGATTAAAGCTCAGATACTGAAAAATACTGAAAAAAACGAAATGAAAGCTGCTATTAGACTGCTTTAGCAACTGTAGTAATAAATTTCATCCTTAAAAATAGAAAAAATATGTTCTGAGATGGGATATTTGGCAGAGCAGCTGAAAACCCGGAAGCACTTCTAAAATCCAATTCTGCAGGATTTATTTTCCATTTCAGCAAGATTTAGATGGCAACAATAAAAATAAATATAATCCGAACAAGCCGAAGACATATCTGGATTATTATCATAGATATTAAGTTTTTTAGAGAATTTTAGCGTTATTTGCCTAAAGAAACGGTTTTTGGGAAACGGTTTTTGAAATCATTTTATCAAAAATCGGGTGGAATAGTTTTTTTTTATTCGCTATTCTCACAAAATAAAGGAAATTTAATGAATTATTTATACACTGGATTCTTGCAGCTGTTTAAATGATTGCCATTGCAATCAGTCATTCTTTTTTTCCAGAAATTTTTATGCTTCTTGAGTTTTAGGCTTTTCCGCAATTCATTTTTCTATTCTATTTAAAAAAGATTAATCAACGAACAGTTTCCAAGTCTCTTTTTTCTATTCTTAACTTATCTTAGTTTTTTTCGAATTTTTAAGCGAATTAAATAATTAAATGAGCGCGCAATTTTCGAATAGCAATATTCATCGAGATTCTCATTTATCTCCAAGAAACGCTGAAGCGAATGGGCCTGTTGTTTTCGTTTTTTTAGATTCATCCACATCGACAACGTTAAAAATGATTGGGAATACTTTTCTTAGTTTCATATTTTTTTGACGCAGCGCTTTGTAAAAATGAATTTTCCAACGGCAATATGAAGTGCAATATGCAACAGAAAAATATTTAAATTACTGAAAAAAAAACATAACAATATTCGATTAAACGTTAATAAAAGTAGTAATGAATGGGTTAAGAGCATAGCACTGAATATTTGTGGTTAGACAAGCTCCTTTCTTCTTCTTCTAAGCTCTCATCTTTACTGGTTAGACTGGCTATAAGGTTATGTCTCCAGGATGCTCTCCGGTCCATCGGTGACAGCCATTCCTTTTCAATCCTCTAAGTCCATATATCGCTAGTTCCTCCAAAACCTTCCCTGTATCGGTTCAAGTCTTGATTGTTCCTTCTCGCTTTTGAGGCCATCCATCGCAGGGCTTATCAAGTAATGAAATCTGTGCCAACTTCTGTGGTTGAAGATACCCTAACCAGCGAGAGCGATCTTCTGTATGGTATTGTCAATGCAACTGATATTTGAGTGAAGGTGGGTGCGGTTATATAATTTTTTATGCTCGGCGAACCCGTAAAATAATGCACCTTAGAGGTGAGTGGTTAAAGACAGATAGTTTCTTCCACTTTCATTGATTGCATCTCGTAGCTCTATAGCAAGATCGAGCAAATTTTATTTTTTATTTAGTTTTAGCTATATTTAGCTATTATTTTAATTTTAGCTATTTTTATTTTCATGATTTCGCAATGGCTTCTTAAAGGTTTCACGAAACGAAAGAATAAAAAACATTTCTATTTACCCTTATTCGAGTAATTTCGTCTTTTGCTCGGCCATTTGAGATTAAAGTGGATCCAAGATATTTAAAAACTGGCACTTTCTTAATTAAATTGATATAAATTGATATAAATAGATCGGCTTCTGGTATAAAGGACACAAAAGCTTTCGTTTTATTTGTAATGATCATGAGTCCGACTTTCGCTGCAGTTGTTGTTTACACATTGTTTACCATTATTTACATTACAAATAATTACATTATTTATAATTTTCATACATAAAAGAATATATCATCATATTTAACAGCAAAAAGAATATATCATCATATTTAAGGTCTGTGATATAATTTTATGGACAGATTTGTACACCTCTTGAGTGCCGACATGCTTTGTCCATTATCCAGTGCATCGCTTAGTTCAGTAGTTGAATCTTGTAGGGCAATGGACACAACCTTGGCGGGTACCAGTTTTTATTTCGAAGAAATCTCCCCATATACACAGACCTGCGCCTACATACGCGGATAAAATGCCTTTTTGAGTCGAATAACCTTTTCTGGAACACCGTCATCCACTTCAAAGCGCTATCAATTGAATCAAAGGCAGCTGCAAAATCGATGAAACAGGTGACAGTGGGTTGCAAGTATCTGAAGTAATGTTCCAACCTTCTTCGTGAATATCTGGTCAGCACAACCGCGTCGGCCTGAATCTAGCTTATGGCGCATCCTGCTATCCAATATTGTCATAAACCTAATAAAAGGGAAGTGAAAATTTTCATTGAGACATTTAGTAGGCTGATGCTTTGATATCATCCTGGTAATTGCGAGCATAATTGCTTTTCTCGAGTTATCTGGTAGTTTTTCTTTCTTTCATACCAGAAAGTATATTTGTTGAAGGTACGTTATGAAGAACGATGGATAGCATTTGAAGAGTTCGTCCCGCTGACCATCTTTTCTCAGAGCTTTATTGACCTTAAGCTTATGGATAATGGAGATTATTTCTTCTTGTCTTGACGGCTGGTAGTTATAAGCATATGGTTCGAACATAATAGCTATATTCGGAGTAACAGACGGCGCATTATGGTTAAACTTGAAAAACTTGAAATTAGTTGAACTTGAACTTATCTCAAGGATCAAAGATTTTCTTCCATCTTATTATCGAAGCGATGCGTAATACTCTTAATACGCCATTGGTATTCCTTATCATTTCACTGATCCTGAAGTTGATTCATAAAGAAGGCGCTTCCTATTGTTACCTAACCATTTCCATTTCCAGTGCCATATTGCTCCAATAGTGATTTCTGTCTCACCGTCCTGCTACCATTGCAATTCTTTGAAGCATCCGGTAATCTCGATCTCCTGATATTCATGCTTTAACAGCGTTTTCAGAGAGTTCGACAGTTGCTTCCGATACTCTACTAGCGCACTTCCTACTAGTGCCATAATGTGGAAGTGGCTGACTTTCGAAGATATTCCTTTAGTTTAGACCAGTATTCACTTACCGTTCCAGAAAAGTTATTAATATTTATACCATTGAGGTGGTTTAATATTTTTGAAATGTGCTCACTGTCCCCCAATTTTTTAGTTAGAGATAGTTTTAAGATCTTGGGAGGTGCTATTTCTTGCAAGTCGTCAATTTTATGCGGATCTTGGCTCAGATCTTAACATGGTCTGATCTGAAGCGCCATGATAGGAACGACTATCTAGCACGGAACTCTTCCAACAGCGACTGACCAAGATATAAACATATAAACAATTTGTTTGAAATCTTGGTTATCTAGTGAGTTTCACGCGATTAGATTTTTCTTACGATGCAGGAAGCAAGTATTAGTGGCAAAAAACTCTTCGACATAAAGAAGAAGTTTCCCATTAGCGCACGGGTCTAATGCCATATTTAACAGTTACCGAGTTCATCGTAACGGCATTATTACAAACGCGCACATTCCACTCGCCCACGATTATTTTTCGGTAAAGAGTATTTTTTAGCAGTTGAAGTTATGCATAGAACTTAAAACGATTATCTTAAAACGGCCGAAAATTTGGAGTTTAGACATTTGGAGCACCGAGAAATTGAAGAATTTAATTTTAGAGCGGGTATAGGCCATACTTATTATTGCTTACCGGTTTCCACTCAATCAAGATGGAATGAGCTTTTTCACATGAAAATCATTTAATATTTCGCTCCGAATTATCCGAAGTACCACAGTGATACAGGCAGCTCCGAGTTCCTCTCCGAGCCAAGATTAATAATCACTCGAGACCCGAAATAAGGAAGACGGATCTTCGACAAGCTAGCGACGTATACAATATTTAGAAAAGGTGTGTACAGTGATCGCCTGGCTTGCAACGTCTATAAGCGTTGACGAACCGGATTGCGTCGGGTTTGATCGGAAACCTCATTCCTCCTTGACACTTATCTTGCCACTGAGCCACTGAGCCACCGAATCACCAATCATGAATTTATATAATAAAAATTCATTTATTTTTTTAAATAAGTGTTTAAATATCTATTATTTTCTTTACATAATTATTATTCTGCTCAATCTTCTAAATAAATTTGTAAATTTAAATTTGACCTACAAAAATAGTAAAAAATTATCAAGAAAAATCTATGATATGAACGAAGAGAAAATAATTTTAAGGGGATTTTAATTTTAAGGGGAAAAAAATATCAATGGATTATCTCGCATGGGCTTAATACTTAATAAACTGCGTTTTCAATAATAATTTTTGATTCACAAATAAGAAAAGGTAAAGCAAATTAGTAGAAAAAAATGATAATTAACAAGGATTATCGAAGATTCTTAGCATAATGATGAAATGATATATTAACTTATCCAATCAGTTGATCCATTTCAACGATCATTTTTCTTGGATCAGATGAAATTTTTTCAGCAAACAACATGTAGAGACTGCTCGAATAGAGGATGTTTTTGTGTCGGAGAAAAGGGCAGTATGGTACGTTTCAATAAATTTTTATCCAGAAAACCGCTTGTTTTTTAAAGAGATCTATAAAGCTTTCTGCTAAGAAGCAGAGAAACAGAGAAATGTGCGGAAAAAGCAGTTATTTTCCAGAGTTGAGCCTTTCAGCCAGTATTTCTTTGCTAAATGCAGAATTTTTCAAAGAAACTATATAGAAAAAAAACAGAAATATATATTTCCATAAAGATACCGTAAAAATTTGACAACTTATTCTTAAGATGGATGGTTAACGTTTTATAAAATCCAGAAAATGATTTCTTGAATGTTTCATTTTTGCCCTTTTATTTCATTAACGAAAATATGAGAAAATTTATTATTATTTATTAAATTTATTAAATTTATTATTATTAAAAATTTCAAAAACGAAGTTTCAGGGTATGCCAGGCCCACAAGGACCTCCTGGTGTGCAAGGCATACGAGGCTTTCCCGGTCCAGAAGGCTTGCCGGGTCCTAAAGGACAAAAAGGAGCTCAAGGACCACCAGGACCACCAGGAATGAAGGGTGATCGAGTAATCATTTAAATTGGATTTTTAAAAGTTTCGGACTTGAAAGCTTGGAAATATTTTATTTATTTTCAGGGTATGATTGGTGTTCCCGGATTCCCAGGAAATGATGGAGCTAACGGGAGGCCTGGAGAACCAGGACCACCTGGAGCACCAGGTTGGGATGGTTGTAATGGCACTGATGGTGCACCGGGTATACCAGGCTCACCTGGACCACCAGGCATGCCTGGCTTCCCAGGGCCTCCGGGAGTACCAGGTCAAAAAGGTGAACCAGCTATCGGCTATGGTGGCGCGCCAGGTGAAAAGGTATTTATTATCAAAATTATTGACATAAAAGCCACAATTTTTTATTATTATCGCAAATCGTTTTAGGGAGATGCAGGCATGGCAGGAATACCTGGGCTACCTGGGCCACCAGGACGAGATGGATTCCCTGGAGAAAAAGGTGATCGTGGTGATGCTGGAGCACCGGTATCATTTTGCAAATATTTTTGCATAATCTTTGCACAGTTCGAACTACTATTCGAAAAATTATTATTGAACTACAAATATTAAAAAGTCTAATAAGTGCTAATTTGAATTACAGGGACCAAGAGGACCTCCTGGCGAACCTGGCTTACCAGGGAATCCAGGAATTGGCAGCATCGGGCCTAAGGGTGATCCTGTAAGTGTTAAAAATTGTTGTTTTTTTCAGCTGCTGACTCACTAGAAAAGACTTTATGAACGATTTCTACTATAATTCATAATTTTGTCTCCAAATACCTTTTAATGGAAACTATATCATCGACTGAAATAACGAGCCATTTATGTTATCTCGACTTGCATTCTTTTTGAAAACTGAAAAATTGCGATTAAATAAAAAAATGTTGAAAATGATAAAATTCTAAGGTTTGATAAATTTGCGCTTTATGTTAATACGGTTAGGTGGAAAACAAGTTCAGGGTGATGTTGGTCAAATGGGTCCACCAGGACCCCCGGGTCCGCGCGAATTCACCGGTTCAGGCTCAATCGTAGGTCCGCAAGGATTGACAGGCGACAAAGGAAATAAGGTGCGTCATTATATATTGTTTTAGGGTGATCAAGGACCACGTGGTCCACAGGGACCACCAGGCCCAGTACCCTCAACAGGGGCAAAAGGTACTATCATTGGACCAGAGGGCGCCCCAGGAATGAAGGGAGAGAAGGTTTGCTGAATTCAGGACCATAAATACTTTTTATCATCTAGTTAATGAAAAAATCAAGTCGATTTCCACAGTTTCTTCATTAATGCGATCGATTCGAAGGATTGACACTACCTTGAATAGCTTTCTTTCAAAAATTCCCTAAAAATACTAATATAATCTTTCATATTTTAGGTCTTAAAAAAGATAGGGTCATTAATCCTTGGCCATTCAGCAAATTTTTAAATTAAATTAGAAGTCAATATTTCAATAGCATTTTTTCAAGTCATTTTTGATTTTTACATAATTTTTAGTACATTTCATGCAATATTCCATAACTTGACGAACAAAAAATTAAATATGATGAAAGCAAAATACAAAGATTCATTAAAATACTTCGAAGGCAATTTTTTTGTGGACCTTTCTCAGTTTACTGAAATTCCCTCTTCAGCCAACCAATTTTTCATTTTTTCTATGCAATTCCTGTTTCTTTCTTAAATAAAGTTATTTAAGTAGTAAAATCCTTTTCAAAAGTGATATGAAGTCGACTTGTTTAAAGGCATGATAGCTGAGAAATTTCTTTGCTTGTCCGCTTTTCTGTTTTGCTTCAGTAGAAAATAATCGTAGGAGAATTTATTGTAGCCTTGTATCTTGGACAAATCTTTACTATTTCTAAATAATTTCTCCAGCTAACAATTCTTTCTTTACTTTTACACTTTGTACATTTTGCATGAATTTGTTAGAAAAAAATAGCGTAACTTAATGCTATAAAATGTATTTTCATGATATATTAAGATATTTTTTTGGGACAAAAATCCTCAAAATTTCATTAACCATTCAAAACCATCAAAAATTCATCCAATTTCGCTACTATAATACCAAATGCCAAAAATCTTCTTGGCACACATCCCTGATTTAAGTCGTTTATCTACTTAAAGACTCATTTTCCATAAATTTTTCCCTTTATTAGCTAAATAAAATTTTGTATGTTTGAAAAAAAAATTTGTAATATTTATAAAAAAAAGGAAAACAAGTAAAATTCAAAAAATTCATTTGTTCCATTACAACCTAAATAGATTTCCCTTCAATTCTCACTGAATCCAAATAATCTAAAAGCCAATATATATATTTATGCTTTTCAAACCAATTAATTTATGCTGAATAGAATAGAACTTTTGCTTAAGTTTTGCTTAAAGTCTTTTTTAAATTGCACGCCGGACAAAGTAGATGCATGTTGTAGTTGAGCTGTAAAATCTGAAAGGAAATTGATTTATTGGTTTTAAGGCAAGTTTATATTATAGGGAGATCCCGGAGAACCAGGACCACGGGGTTATCCAGGAAATCCAGGACTTCCCGGGCAACCTGGACTACCAGGCATAAAAGGTGAAAAAGGTTTATCGGGACCAGCTGGACCAAGAGTAAGTGCCATTTAAAACATAATGAAAAAACGCGGATATATAAAAATTATTGACGTTGAATATAATTTTAAGGGCAAAGAAGGAAGACCTGGTTTATCAGGACCACCCGGGTTCAAAGGCGATCGAGGGCTTGATGGCTTACCTGGCTTGCCTGGGTTGCCAGGCCAAAAGGGCGAGCCCGGTTTTCCAGGCAGAGATGGTTCAAAAGGTGCAAGAGGACCACCGGGACCACCAGGGGTACGATATTTTTTCAGTAATTCCATGGCAGTTCAATATTAACTTTTCTTTCTCCAAAAATTAATGCCAAAATTTAAGGGTGGAGAATATACCGATGGGCCACCAGGGCCTCCAGGGCTTCCAGGACGCGAAGGGCAACCGGGCCCACCGGGTTCAGATGGGTTTATGGGGCCACCAGGTCCACAGGGCCCACAAGGGCTTCCTGGCGGGCCTGGTTTGCCTGGATTACCGGGAATGGAAGGTTTACCTGGACCAAAAGGAGAAAAAGGTTCGCATTTATTCAATCATTTAGATGTTAGAATGTACAGCCATATCGATATTGAAATATGCAACAACAAAAGCTGGATTTTAAAAATGTTAAATATTTAAGGAGATAGCGGAATCCCTGGAGCACCAGGAGTACCGGGACCGCCAGGGTTGCCAGGTGCACCTGGTCCCAAAGGCGAGCCTGGACCACGAGGCTTGGATGGACAGAGTATCCCCGGCTTGCCTGGCAAGGATGGACGTCCAGGCTTGGATGGATTACCAGGAAGGAAAGGAGAAATGGGTGTGCCAGGTGTAAGAGGTAATTTATTTAATTGGTCAATCACTGAATCTGCTAGTTCTCACATAAACTATCATAATAATATTCTCACGATAAAATGATTTGAATAGGGCCACCTGGCGATTCGCTTAATGGGCTACCAGGTCCACCTGGGCCACGAGGACCTCCAGGACCTAAAGGTTATGATGGACGAGATGGAGCACCAGGTTTGCCTGGTTTGCCAGGCCAGAAGGGTGAAAGAGGAGGGACATGTTCGCTTTGTGCACCTGGAGCAAAAGGAGAAAAAGGTAAAATTTAAATAATTCAGACAACTTGGTACTGAAGTAAAAAAATACGACATTAGAGCATAAAAATATTGAGAGTAGATAAGAAAAAATTTTTACGAAATTTTTTAAGAAAAAACTTATGAAATCAAAATGAAAAAATTTATTTTTTAAGGAACAAGTGGATATCCTGGACTGCCTGGTCCTCAAGGTGAACGTGGTTTGCCTGGCACTCCTGGAGCACCCGGAATGCCAGGCGACGATGGGATACCTGGTTCACCAGGTAGACCAGGACCACCAGGTCCACCCGGACAAGATGGTATTCCAGGCTCTCCCGGTCAAAAAGGCGAACCAACTCAGCTTGTACTGAGGCCTGGACCTCCTGGCTATCCAGGACAGAAAGGTGAACCTGGTTTCCCTGGTCTACCTGGACAAGATGGCTTACCTGGCAAACCCGGATTGGAAGGACCCCCAGGCCTGCCTGGATTACCTGGCGCTAAGGTTGGTTTTTTTGAAAAATTTCTTCATTATTTATTTTTAAATTCTTAAATTTCTTTCTATTTATTCCTTTATTTAAAAAAGATGACTTTCTTAAGTTCATTCAGGGCGAACCAGGACTCCCGGGCTTAATGGGGCGACCAGGCAAAGATGGTATACCAGGCCTGCCGGGCCTTAAAGGAGAGCCAGGATTCGGACTTCAAGGACTTCCCGGACTACCTGGTATGAAAGGTGAACCAGGCTTTCCAGGCCTTCCCGGACCGCCAGGACTGATGGGACCAATGGGCCCTCCTATACCTGAAAGCCAGCTAAGACCAGGACCTCCTGGCAAAGATGGACTTCCTGGTCTGCCTGGCATGAAAGGTGAACCAGGCCTGCCGGGTCTGCCAGGAAAAGATGGTCTACCTGGACTACCAGGCTTGCCTGGACTGAAAGGAAATGCTGGAATCCCAGGAGAACCAGGACATGCCGGTTTACCAGGAATACCTGGTGAAAAAGGAGTCGCAGGTAAGAGCTGCATAAATTATTTTTTTTTTACAAAGCCATAAGAACTTCCATTTTTTGTGTCATCAAGAAAAAGAAGACTAAATAAAAGTCGATCAGGATTTGATACACAGCAATGAATTTTCAAAATTCGCAGTTCGCTTCGACAAATCAGCATCAAATATTACGTGTTTCTTTCAAAATATTTAAATTATTCAATTCTATTTAAATTTTTACTACGAAATTTTGAAATTTTCAGGTCAACCTGGCTTCCCTGGTTTGCCAGGCCAGAAAGGCGAACCAGGTTTTCCAGGTCTTCCTGGATTACCTGGACCAAAAGGTGAGACAGGACCAATAGCTACAGGCCCGCCTGGTCCACCTGGGTTTCCAGGCTTGAAAGGAGATGACGGATTACCAGGAGCACCTGGTTTGCCAGGGCTAGAAGGTGCACGAGGGTTACCTGGAGCACCTGGTCTAAAAGGCGAAGCTGGATTGCCAGGTGCCCCAGGTGCACCTGGATTTCCCGGACTCAAAGGAGAACCTGGTTATCCTGGAATTCCTGGTTAGTCCTTTTATTTAAACTTATTAAGAAAATGTGATAATGGCTAGATGAAAAAAAAGTTAAAATATTAAAGAATGAATTTTTAAAAAAAATAGGGTTTTAATAGGCTAATACGGGGTTTCAGGGGCTGAAAAATCGGCAAGTTCGAAGTAACAAAGCTTGAAAGCTTGAAGTGAGCGCCTGGTAGTACAAGGTGGTTTGATGAGAGCTCTTAAGAATAGAATGTGAAATAAGGAAATTTTGAAGCTAGCGTAGTGAAAGTCGCAATTCTGCCTTCTGCTTTTAGGGAAGATAATAGAGTTTCTTAGAAATTTGGATTTAACGGAATAGAATGCGAGCTCTTTAAATAGTCTTGCGATACCGATTCACCATCAATATGGCACTTTATTATAAAGGATATTACAAATGCCTGTCAATTTTTGTGTGCCTAAATATGCCCAAAAGCATTTTATAACATGAATATCAAAATGAACAAGTACGATAAAATTGAGGGCCTATAGCTTTTTAACAGTTCTTCAAACCTCAACGGCACCAAAATCTTTCTTTAAATGTCATTAAATACTACACTGTTCTCACTCATGGTTTCACATCCATATTAAGATTAAATTAAATTTGTTAAACTTGTTAAATTCTTATTAAATTCACTTGATGCCATCAATTGCCGTTATATTCCCTTAATAGCGTATTAGATAGTCATTTCGAGTTCCGTACTATAGTCGTTCCTACCGCGGCGCTGAAAAGGACAATCTTCATGGATTTGACCATGTTATGGTTCAAGCCAAGATCCACATAAAACTGACAACTCGTAGAAAACAGCATCCCCCAAGAACCTTAAACTATCTCAAACTAAAAAATTCGGGGGCAGTGAGCACATTTCAAACTGAATATTGAAGCATCTCAGTGATACAAATATTAATGACTTTTCTGGAACGGCAAATGAATACTAGTCGAAACTAAAGGAATCTTCGAAAGTTAGCCACTTCCACTAGTAGGAAGTGTGCTAGTTGGGTATCGAAAGCAACTGTCCAACTGCCTAAAAAGGTTGCCAAAACACGAATTTCAGATGATTCTGACTACCGGATGCTTCGAAGATTTGCAACGAAAGCAGCAAGGCGTGATAGAAATCTCTATTGGAGTGACATGGCTTCAAGAACGGCGGCGACAATAGGAAACTATTCCGTCTTCTTCATGAAGCAACTATGTTCGGGGAACGATCAGTGAAATGATAAGGGAGAGCAATGGCGTGCCAGTCAAGAGTATTAAGGACCTCATAAGATGGAAAGAATTCTTTGAGGCCAAACTTAACCATGAAGCACCATCTGTTGCCCCTGATACCATATGTTTTCGCTGAACCATATCCTTGCAACTGCGAGTCCCGACAGAAAAAGAAATAATATCTGTTATTCATAAGCTTAAGGCCAATAAGACTCCGAGAGAAGATGATCTTCGGGCTGAACTCTTTAGGCGCCATCTGTTGCCCATCGTCCTTCATAACATATCTTCAACAAACTCTCTAGTACGAGAAAAAGAAATATTAAGAAAGGTGATAGGACATACTGCGACAATTATCAGCCTACTGGACGTCTCAGCGAAAATTTTTGCTTCCCTTTTACTCAACAGATTTATGGAACTACGAGAAGAAGGATGGGCCCTAATCAAGCTGGATTCAGAACGTGGAGCGGTTATGCTGACCAGATATTCATAAGAAATGTGTTGGAACATCGCTTCAGATATTTGCAGCACACTATCACGTGTTTCATCGACTTTTTGGCTGCCTTTGATTCAATTGATAGAAAGGCGCTTTGGAGGGTGATGGAATGCGATTGTGTTCCAGAGAAGATCATTAGACTCATAAAAGCATTTTATGAGCGTACGTCTGCGCAGGTCTGTGCATATGTGGTCCTTCGAAATAAGAACTGGAGTCCGTCAAGGCCGCGTCCTTTCCTCTATAATATTCAACTATGCGATAGACTGGGTAATGAACACCGTTTGTCGGCACTCAAGGGGTGTCCAAATCACTCCAGAGCATCGTATAATAGATCTTGAATACGCCAGTGATATAGTCCTTTTTGCTGGCAGTTATGACGAATTGCAATTAATGCTAATAAACGTGTCAGAAACTGCAGCAAGAATCGGACTCAGGATCAATGTAAATAAAACGAAAGTCTTTTCGTCTTATGCAAGAAGCTGATAAAATGCCTTTTTTGTAAATTCATTGCCGGTTGAGGAAGTGCATGATTTCAAATATCTTGGGTCCACTCTAATACCAAATGGACAGGCAAAAGATGATATTATAAGTCGGATCACGGCAACTAGAAATGCGTTCTTCCGGTTGACGAAACCTTTGTGGAATCGTCGTGAAATCACTATAAAAACGAAAATCCGCATCTATATTGCCGTGATTTGTTCGATCTTATTATATGGTTCTGAGACATGGCCAATGAGAGTGGAAGATATTAAGAAGTTATTTGCCTTTTACCACTCTTGTCTAAGGTATATTTTACCAGTTCGCCGAGTGGATAAAATCTCACAAGATCGTATCCACCTTCGTTCAAATACCACTTGCATTTATATTATCACAGAGCGTCACCTTCGCTGGTTAGGGCACGTTCTTCGTCGTCCACCACAGGAATTGACGCATATTTCGTTACTTGCTAAACCGTGTGATGGATGGCGTCAAAAGCGAGGTGGGCCAATCAAGATCTGGATTGATACAGTGAGAAAAGATTTTGAACGTATAGGTGAACCAGCAATATATGGACTTAGACGATGGAAAAAGGAATGGCTTCTATTACTGTCGACGATGCCATCAGACCGTTCCGCTTAGAAGCGTCTTATTCTTGTAGCCGTTGGAGCCAGCCTAACCGATAATGGAGAAGAATAGCGCCGTATTCCGGTCATATTTCCTCACTATCTTTTCTTTTTTCGCTGACTCGCTTTAATTTGGATAGATTAAAACTATCTAAATAAATTTATAATTTACAATAAAAAAATAAATTATTAAAATAAAAATATCAATTCAAATAAAAATATTTTAATATGATCTATGGTATTTTAAGGAATCCTAATTACAGAAGAAGGGATAGGATAAGGGGTATTGACTAACGAATTGTAGCAACAGAGTGCGTTAGCGCTTGAGAAGATTTTTATATAATTTAAATAATGGGAAGTTTAGGGTTTCAAAGGGTTTCTAATTCGCAGTTTCAAAATTATACAGTTAGAGATATCAGTCGTGTTTTTTCCGGTCATATAAAAAAACAAGTTGTAATAATAATCTAGATAATGAGGTGAATATCTAAATTAAGTGGCATATTGAATTATTTCAGGAAAAGATGGCCCACAAGGACCACCTGGCGCACCAGGTGCTCCCGGTCATCCTGGTGCAAAGGGGGAAGATGGTTTGCCAGGACTGCCTGGCGTCGCAGGAATGAAAGGAGATGCTGGTCTGCCTGGTTTACCCGGTCTTCCCGGTCCAGCAGGTCAACCAGGATATCCAGGACAAAAAGGACAAACAGGTTTGCCCGGAGTACCCGGTATAAAAGGTTCGTTATTCTTAAGTAATGTTGATCGCTAACAAATAACACATTGTTGTTTTTTTTTTACACAGCACGAGCAAGATTTTCCAAAATAATTTTCAACAATATTTTCAGGCGATGCAGGTCTTCCTGGACTGCCCGGTCAACCAGGGTTGAAGGGCGAACATGGTCAATCAGGATTACCTGGGCTGCCAGGACTGAAAGGCAACCCTGGCGCACCGGGTTTGCCCGGTCAAGATGGATTGCCAGGATTACCTGGGCCAAAAGGTGACCGTGGATTTAACGGATTACCAGGTGCTAAAGGTGAGCCAGGACCAGCAGCAAGAGATGGTATCAAGGGAGAACCAGGGTTGCCGGGACAACCAGGTCTACGTGGTCCTCAAGGTTCTCCATTAAAAAATTTCCTAAAGTTTTCTAAAATTTTCTAAATAATATTTTCTAACTTTCATTTAGTCCATTCAATTTCTTCAAGTAAAGTTCGTCATATTTAGGACCGCCAGGGTTGCCAGGACTGCCAGGAATGAAAGGTGAAGATGGACTACCTGGATATGGACCGCCTGGTCTGCCTGGTGAAAAAGGACTACCAGGTTTGCCAGGAAAGCCTGGACGAGCAGGTCTGCCAGGACAAAAGGGATTAGATGGAGCTCCAGGGTTCCCAGGCCTTAAAGGCGATACAGTAAGTTTCCAGAAGTTTTTATTTTCTATTTTGCCGCAAAAAACTGTAATAGTAACTAAATCTTCGAATAGTTGGCGTAGTCACAATTTCAATGGAAATAAAATAAAATGTGATATGCATATGAAATAAAATATGAAAAAATTAGAGATTAGTGTAATATGCAAAATACGAAAAATTAATAAATAAATTATTGAATAAAGTTGAAAAAAATAATGAACATATTCGGTAAAACTGTCAGAAAATGTCATCGAATAAGGAAGGTGTTTGCGGCAAAGGAATTTGAAGAGAATAAATTATCCATTTTTAATTTTAATTGGCAACATTTTACAGGGTTATCCAGGTGCCCCTGGACTCCCCGGAAAGGATGGATTGCCAGGCTATCCTGGCCAAAAGGGCGAGCCTGGATTCCCAGGCGAGCCCGGATTACCTGGAGCGCCTGGAATCGACGGGAAAATGGGAGTTCCAGGAATTCGAGGCGAAAAAGGCAATGCAGGATTACCAGGTCTTCCAGGAGAACGAGGATTGGATGGTTTACCAGGCGAAAAAGGTGAAGCTGGTTATCCAGGAAGTCCCGGCCTTCCTGGACCCATCGGACCGAAAGGCAACGCTGGAGCCCCGGGTTTTCCCGGAATGAAAGGAATTGCTGGTCTACCTGGCCCAGATGGCTTACCTGGTTTTCCAGGAATTAAAGGCGATGCTGGACTTCCTGGCTTACCGGGCAGAGATGGCTTACCAGGCTTGCCTGGAATTAAAGGAGAAGCTGGTCTACCTGGGATTCCCGGACCACCAGGTCATTCTTTCTTTATTTTTTCAAGATAAGAGAGACTTTTGCTTCTTAAATTTTATTTTTCTAGCAAAACCTAGGAACTATTCGTTGCTGAGTGGTCATAATAAATATCGAGGAGAATATTTTATTTGAAATAGTAGCCGTAAATAAGATGAAACAATACATAAGTATTGCGGAGTATAAAATAGAATAGGTGATAAAATATAGTTGAATGCGATGGCACATAAAATCTCATTCGATAAATTATTTCGATCATTGCAAAATATGAAATAGTAACAAAGGTCATTGTAACTCGCAAATAGCAGCAACTGTATTCAGTTAGAAATCTGAATTATGGATCAAAGATAAAGATATATTGGAAACTGGAAATTTTTATATTATAGTGCTTTCAGGACAATCGATATCCGGGCCGAAAGGCAGCGCAGGTGCCCCTGGTCCTCCCGGAAAAGATGGATTTCCTGGTCTTCCGGGCATTAAAGGTGATCCTGGTCAACCCGGTTATCCCGGAGCTCCCGGAACAAAGGGAGACAGTGGTTTGCCAGGTTTACCTGGTTTAAAAGGTGAACCTGGAATACCCGGTGTACCTGGAAAACGTGGTGCGGATGGATTGCCAGGCCCTCCAGGGCCCGCAGGGTTGCCCGGGATTCCTGGCGTGAAAGGCGATAGCGGATTGCCTGGAGTACAAGGCACACCTGGTCTACCTGGTATTCTTGGTATGAAAGGTAATGAATAATTTCATTTGTGAATCTTGATGATCGAATTTTTTATTGGTTATAGAAAAGATTATGAACTCTTTCCATTTAAATATTTTAGGCGAACCTGGATTACCTGGATTCCCGGGCCAAAAAGGTGAGGCTGGTTTACCCGGACAGCCTGGTTTGCCCGGTCCACCAGGTTTAAAAGGCGATGCCGGTCGCCCTGGACAACCAGGAAGAGATGGAACACCAGGCAAAGAAGGTGCACCAGGACCAATGGGACCTCCGGGAGCTCAACCTCTCACGCATCCAGGTGAAAAAGGTGATATGGGGCCGATGGGTGTTCCAGGAATACGTGGTGAGAAAGGTCTGCCTGGTTTGGATGGTTTGCCTGGACCAAGTGGTAATTTTTTTCATCCTTTTAATTTTATTTAAATCCGAAATTATTTTAAAGTTTAGAGTTGGATATGACCTATTTTCAGGCCCACCTGGCCCACCAGGCATGAAAGGTGCAGATGGTTTTCCTGGTCAGCCTGGCATTCCAGGTGAGAAGGGTAGCGCTGGTCTGCCAGGCTTTCCTGGCATTGAAGGCTTGTCTGGTCCTCCAGGGTTACCAGGACAAAATGGGCCCCCCGGACCACCTGGTCCTTCATATCGTGATGGATTCTTGCTTGTGAAACACAGTCAAACAACTGAAATTCCACAGTGCCCTCCTGGCCAACAGAAACTATGGGATGGATATTCTCTATTATATATCGAGGGCAATGAAAAATCTCATAACCAGGATCTTGGTACGTTTTTCATATTTTTTCATATTTAATTGAGAATAATTTAGATACTTCAGAAATTTTGAACATGTTTCAATGCAGTAAATTTGAGGTCATGCTGGTTCATGTTTAACAAGGTTCTCAACAATGCCATTCTTATTTTGTGACTTCAATAACGTTTGTAATTATGCATCAAGAAATGATAAATCATACTGGTTATCAACAACGGCACCAATTCCAATGATGCCAGTTAATGAAGCAGAAATCGAGCCACATATTTCAAGGTTTTTTTTATATCTTTTTTATATATTCAAGGTTGTTTAACTGAGTAATGTTGATCATTTATGCGTATTTCCATTCTCTATGATTATTTAGTGAAGGAACTCCATCATAATAAAAATGGAGGCAGTTAAAGCAAAAATATTTAGCGTGTTAGAACAATATTTCGTAAACAAAGCGTAAAAACTAGTTTCAATTTCATTTTTTCAATTTCCTTGCGTTTTCCCCTTCTATTTTGCCGGAGGTCCTTGTGCACTTTTCATTTCAATCCGCTAATTGTTATCATCCACTTAATGAACAATAATATTAATTTCTAGATGTTCGGTATGTGAAGCACCAGCTAATGTTATTGCCGTGCATTCACAAACAATCCAAATTCCAAATTGTCCACAGGGCTGGAATTCACTCTGGATCGGTTATTCATTTGCTATGCATACTGGTGCAGGAGCTGAAGGAGGTGGACAATCGCTAAGGTAGATTTATTCTGTTTATATGCATATTTATGGACAATTATTGATTACCATACCAACAAGTGTTAATTCTAATTAGTTAATTCTAATTAGTTATTTTTTGATAGGTAATTGCCCTAAAAATATTTAAATAAAAATATTTTTTAACTGATTCCAATTTAATTTGCAATAAAATTTTTACAAATAAAATATGCTCGCAAGCCAGGATAATTGCTCGAAATCTATCAAGCGGAACGACTCTCTGCACGCGCTGCGAGGTGTTAACCGTATCAGCGTGAAACGTCAGAACGCTTATGGAAGTTGCAAGCCAGGCGATCACTGTGCACACCTTTTCTAAATATTGTGTATATCGCTAGCTTGTCGAAGGTCTGTCTTCCTTATTTCGGGTCTCGAGTGATTATTAATCCTGGTTCGGAGCACATGTGCTGGTTATATTACTGTGGTACTTCAGATAACTCAGAGCGAAATGTTGTAGCGATTGTTATGTGTGAAAAGGCTCATTCCATCTTGATTGAGTGGAAACCGGTAAGCGATAACAAGTATGGCCTATACCCGCTCTAAACTTAAATTCTTCAATTTCTCGGTTATCATTATCTATGCTCCAACTTTTCGGCAGATAACCCTTATAAGTTCTATGCATAACTTTAACTGCTAAAAAAATCTTTACCGAAAAATAATCGTGGGAGACTGGAATGTGTGCGTTTGTAATAATGACGCTACGATGAACTCGATAATTTTTAAATATGGCATCGGAGACCCGTGCGCTAATGGGGAATTTTTTTGTTATGCTGAAGAGCATGAACTTTTTGCCACTCATACTTGCTTCCTGCATCGTAAGAAACATCTAATCGCTGGATAACCAATATTCCAGCCATATTGTTTATATGATTATTTCTTCTTGATCAGTCGCGGTTGGAAGAGTTCTGTGCTAGATAGTTCCTATCACAGCGTTAAAACGGACAATCTTCGGATTAGACCATGTTATGGTCTGAGCCAAGATCCGCATAAAATTAACGACTTGCAAGAAATAACATCTTCCAAGTTCTTTCAACTATCTCTAACTAAAAAATTAGGGGAGAGTGCATTTCAAAAATATTGAACCATCTCAATGGTATTAATAATGGTATTAATGGTATTTTTCTGGAACGACAAATGAATACTGGTTGGAAATAAAAGAATGCCTCCCAAAGTTAGTTCCATACTAATAGGAAATGCGGTATCAGAAACAACTGTCGAACTGACCGAAATAAGCGTGAATGTCAGGAGATCCTGACTATCGGATGCTTTGAAGAATTGCAACGATAGCAGCAAGGAGGGACAGAAATCATTATTAGAGCGACATTGTTTTGAAAATGGAGACGGCTACTTGATTAGGCGATAATAAGAAACCGTCTTCTTCTTCATAAAACAACTATAATTCGGGAACTATCAGTTAAGTGCTAAAGGATAGCAGTGGTGTACTGTTAAGAATATTAAAGACCGCCTCATAAGATGGAAGGAATTCTTTGAGGTCAAATTTAATCATAATGTGCCATCTGTTGCCTCGGATATAGCTGTTAGCTGTTACGTTCGAACCATATGCTTGTAATTACGAGCCGTCAAGACAAAAAGAATTAATCTCCATTATCCATAGGCTTAAGGCCAATAAAACTCTGAGAAAAGATGGTCTCCGAGATTTTCTCTCTTCAAATGCTATCCATCTTTCTTCATAATTTAAACTTACCTTCCTTCAACAAATGTACTTCCTGGTAGGAAAAGAAGAAATACTACCAGATAACTCGAACTCGAACTAATTGTGCTCGTAATTCCCAGGAAAGGCATCAAAGAATCAGCCTATTAAATGTCTCAAATTTTTACTTCCCTTTTATTATGCTTATGATAGTATGGGAGAGCAGGATGCGCAGTAATAAAACTGGATTCAGGCCGGCCGGCGCATGGTTGTGCTAACCAGATATTCACATTAAGAATGGTGTTGGAGCTTCGAATGTTTACAACCCACCATTGCGTGTTTCAACGACTTTGCGGCTACATTCGATTCAATCGATAGAACGGTTTGGACAATGATGGAACGCGACAATTCCAGAGAAGATCATTCGACTTAGAAAGGCATTTTATTAGCTTAAATCGACACTGTGTAAAGAAGTGACAGACTCGAAATAAGAACTGGTGTCCATTAAAGCTCCATCCTTTCAAATATTCAGTTGTAAGATAAATTAAATAATGAACACCTTTTGTTGGCATTCAAGACGTGTGCAAATCAGTCCAGGTCACGTTACCACATACCACAGATCTCGAATACTCGGGTGACATATTCTTTTTGCTGACAGTTACGAAATGCAAATAATGCTGAACAATGTGTCGATAACAGCAGCGAGAATCTCAGGATCAATATAAATAATGCGAAAGTCCAATAAGAATGGTGGATATTAAGAAATTCTCACTTTGACCACTCATATCTAAGATTTATTTACGGGTCCGTCGAGCGGATAAAGTCGTACATGATTTTATCCATCTTGGACTCAAATATCACTTGTATTAATAATGTTATCACAGATCCCTCGTCTTCGCTGGTTAGGGCACGTTCTGCATCGTCCATCACAGAAGTGATACATATTTCGCCAAACCCTGTAATGATTGGCTTCGAAAGCGGGGAGGGCCAATCAAAGCCTAAACTGATACAGGCCAGAAAGTTTTTGAAGGAACCACCGATATATGGACTTGGACGATGGTCAGCAACGGACCAAAGAGATTGGAAACATCTTGCCCTCGTAGCCAGCGAAGCCAATCTAATCAGTAATGATGAGAGCTGTTAGAAGAAGAAGAAAAATTTTTATCGCTTTGATTAAACGCTTAAAATATGTATATAGTATTTAAATTTGACTAAATAATTTTTAAAATCAATATTTTTTAGTTCTCCTGGTTCATGTCTGGAAGATTTCCGAGCTACGCCATTCATTGAATGTAACGGTGCTCGTGGTAGCTGTCATTATTTTGCAAATAAATTTAGCTTTTGGTTAACAACAATCGAAGATGATCAACAATTTCGAGTAAGCAAAGTTCTTTAAACATTTCCCTTATTAATAATGAAAGCTGATTAACCGTAGTCCTTTTATGTGGTCAAATTTTCGACAATATAACGTCCATCTTTTTCGTATTCTCTTATATAATTAATTATTTGTTCACGATCCCCTCGAGAAATTTATTTCCATTAAAAATGGATTTTTTATAAATAAAATTCAATGTTATATAATTATAACAAAATTAACAAAATTTATACTTTTTCCATTTAAATTTTTAAATTTAAATTTAAATATTAAGCGGATTCCAATTATCACTAAATATAACTAAATATAAGCGAATATTGCGAAATTAATTCTTTGCAGATTCCTGAAAGTGAAACTCTAAAATCCGGAAGTTTACGTACACGAGTATCACGATGCCAAGTTTGCATAAAATCCCTAGAACCTCCATTTCATGGCTAAAAAAATTTATCGGGAAATTTCAGAATTCAAATATAATATATTTGATGTGAAGAAATATTTAATGATATCGGTTTATATTACCGTTACTGCCATAGTTAGGCATCATTTATATCTTTGTTTTTTTTCGAATTTCTTATCTCATATCGAAATTTACAATGAAAATTGGCAATATAGGAAAAAAAATTCGAAAATTTTCAATCTAATTTGTTTCTTCTTATTAAGAAATGTCACAAAAAAACGGAATAGCCACTTTTCTCCATTTTATCGCATAACTTGACGAAAAATTTTCAATCTGCCAGAAATCACCAATGAAAATTGTTCATTTCATATTTCTCCGTGTCATTTTTTGTGATATCTTTGTTTTTTTTTTTTTTTATTTTTAATTTCAAACTGCCTTTGCTGCTTGCTCTGCCTTTTATTTCTTTCTGACGAATACTGCACATCGTTTTTAATCGTAATTAAAATCTTTTCATAAAGCTTTCTTATTTTTTCAACATTAGGGTTAAATTCTTTAGAAAATATGACTATTATAACTTTTTATTATGGCTTTATTTTGACATTTAACACTAAACTAATTATGGATTGCCTTTTAAATCGTAATGAAATTTGCGTAATTCAAAAAAATGGAAATATATAGCTTTTCCCGTAAAAGGATAATAAGAAAGGGTTTCCTTTTCTACTAGTCTGAATTGAAGGTTAATAACTGAAAGTTGCAGAAAAAATTTGCAATAAAAGGATTTAAAGCTAAGTTATAAGTACTGTATGGTTATTTTAAGGATCATTTGGAGAAACCGCCTTTGAAATAATTTTTATTGCAATTCAGAATCAGAAAAAGAGTTCCTTGTAGGCAAAAACTTTTGACAAAAATAAAATATATAATCCTTGTTTTCAGATTATTCGAAACTGCATGTAAATAAATGAAAAACAAAAGGAATTAAAGGAACAATTTAAGATGAAATAAAATTTTACGAATATAGGTGATCAATGAAAAAAGAAAGATGATTAGGAGCATGGTAATAATAGATTTTAAGCAAGCGATTTCCTTGAGTTTGGTGCAGCTTTGGCAACCGGTGATGATCGTCTTGCACCATCGGTAACTGATCCTTGACTGTTTCTTGAGATTTTTTCATACACGATGATCTGTTAAAAAAGGAATGAATAAAATGAAAAGAAACCAGGACAATTTGATCAATATTTCTCATTTTTAAAAGATTTAGTGTAATTGTAGTATAATTGTAACGTCAAGTGTAGTGTTCAAGTGTAGCATATTCAACACCATACTTTGACTTTTACTTCTTGGTAAGACCTTCTTACTGAAAGTCAAATCCGAATGCCGTATTACTTACATTTCTGTCCATTTATAACTTTTTAACAAAAAACTTCAGCCAAACCAGAAATTGTAGAAAATAAAATAACTATAGGTTTTGAAATTCCTTCCCACTACTAGTTAATATTTTTGCATTGTATGGATTGAATTTTTTTTTACATTGTATCATTAAATTTAAATTACACAGAAGCTACCCAGTTCTGTTTCCAGTGAAATTTGCATTCAACTTAAATTTAAAGATTTTGCGAAAAAATTCTTTTTCCAGCAGCTATTAACATTGCTGGTTATGCTGGCTTCGCTAGCTATGAGGGCAAGAATTTACAAGCTATTCAGTCTGACATCATCGCTAACTGTAATAGAAGCCAATCTTTTTTTCATCGTCTAAGTCCATATATTACTTGTCCATTTATATATTCAAAATCTTTCTTGACTTTATCACCCCAGGTCTTGATAAGCTCACTTCGCTTTTGACGCCATCCATCACACGAAATGTAGGCCAATTTTTTGCAGTGCGTGACAAAAAACGTGCCGTAGCCAGCGAAGGCGGCGCTCTATGATGGTAGTATTAATACAGGTGGTATTTGAGTGAAGTAAGATGCATTCATGAGAAATTTTATCCGTCGAACTAGTAAAATATATCTTAAACACGAGTAGTCAAAGTAAGAAAATAACTCCACTTTTTTTGGCGATGTCTCGCAGCGATATAGTAAAAATTTATATATAGTAAATCAAGCGAATTTCAGCTATATGGTCTTGGACTTTCGTTTTGATTTCGTGACAGCACGTATTTATATAAAAATAGGTATTTTATCAGCTTCTTGTATATTGAGACAAAAAGGCTTTCGTTTTATTTACATTCATCCTGAGATTCTCCCTGCTGACACTTGTCGACATTTACCATTATTTGCATTTCTCGCAACTATCAGCAAAAAAGATACGTCACCGGCGTATTCAAGGTTTGTGATACTATAATCTGGACTGATTTGCACCAGTTCTTCTTTCAAATTTGCCAGTTTTTTATATACATAGACCTGCGCCAATGTGATAAAATGCCTTTATGAGTCGAATGATCTTCTCTGGAATTGTCGCATTCCATTACTGTCCAAACCGTTCTATCAACTAAATCGAAGGCAACTGCAAAGTTGATGAAGTTGATGTAATAGTGGGTTCCAAATATTTGACGTGATAATGTTCTTCTTATCGTAAATATCTGGTAAACACAATCGTACCCCGATCTAAATCTAGTTTGATTGTGGCGCTATCCAGTATTGTCATAAGTCTGTTTGGTAAAAAGAAAGCAAAAAATTTCCCAGAGATATCTGATTCCTCCATAATTGTCACAGTATGTTCTGTCACCTTTCTTAAGAACTGTGAGCAGAATTACTTTGCTCCAATTATCTGGTACTGTTTCTTTCTTCCATACTTAGAGTATATTTGAAGGACAATGGACAACAGTTGAAGAGTTCGGCGCAAAGACCATCTTTTCCGGGCGTCATTTTATTGGTCTTAAGCTCCTGGATGACAGAGATTGTTTCCTATTCTACTGGCAATTCACAGTTGCAAATATATGGTTCAGCTATATCCGCAAAAAAAGATGGCGCATCGTAGTTAAATTTAGCCTCAAAGAACCTTATGAAGCGATCACCAATTGCCTTAATTTTACTATTATCGCCTAATCGAGCCGCTGTCTCCATTCTCAAAACTATATCGCTCCATTAGCAATTTGTGTTCCTCCGTTTTGCTGCCACTGTAATTTTTCGAAGCGTCCGATAGTCAAGATCTCCTGACATTCGCGCCTTTGTAGATTTTTGAGACAGTTGGACGGTTGCTTCCGACACCCAACTAAAGCATTTCGTACTTGTATACACTAGTGAAAAAATGACTTTCAGAGACATGCCTTTAGTTGGGACCAGTATTTATCCGCCATTCCAGAGATGTCATTGATGTCATTGATGTTCATTTCACTGATACGCTTCAATAATTTGATTTAAAATACTGACGTTTCCGAATCTTTTAGTTTGAGATAGTTGAAGGATCTTGGGAGATCTATTTCTTGCGATTTGTGTGGATCTTTATGCGGATCTTGGCTGGAAACATGATCAGATCCTGGAAGATAACCAATTTCAGTTGCGATAGGAAGGATTATATAGCACAGAACTCATCCAACGGCAACGGATTAAAATACATCCAACTTGTTTGTCTGGGGAGTTTCACGTGATTAGATTCTCCGAATGTCTTCTGTCGGAAGCATATATCAATAATAAAAAGCTCATGCTCAGTAAAACGAAGGCATTCTCCAATGGCGCACAAGATCTCGAAGTCATATTTGCCAACCACAGAGTTCATCGTGGCGGTGTCGTGATTTACGCATACCAATCTCCCAACAATTATGACTATCTTTTGGTAGAGATGTTGCTAATAGAAAAGTTCCGCAAAGAACTTATTGTCGTGTCATCTGCGGATACAGTACCCTAGAGAATATATACTGATGAACTACTTAATCAGAGCACATCGAGCTTTTTTAGACATTACAATCGTCACGCCGTTTCATCCTGAGTTTATCCGAAGCATCACACTATAGCTAGTGTATCTGGAGAGGCTTAATAGTTGCACGAGATCCAAAATGAAACGCAGTTCCGACAGCCAGGCGACATATTCAGAAAGAGCGTGGATAATAATCGCTTGGCTTGCAACGTCCATAAGCGTTCTGACGTTCGCAGCAACTATGGCCAAAATCGCGTGCAGAGTGCGAAGTTCAAATAGATAATTTGTCATTCTCTAGACATGTCTTGAGTAATTACTCCAGCTTGCGAACGAACATATTAAAGCATATCATATTAAATTTTATTTTTCGTTCGTTTAAGAATTAAACTGAAGGCTTTCTTATCAAAATGTATAAAGCGTTCGTTCAACCACTTCTATATACACGACTATAATATTACGTGTTACCCCGAGATATCGTAAATCAAGTAAAATAATTGGACTCCAAAAATATTTTATATGACGCCTCTTTCCCAATTACAATTTTGTCAGTTCGTAGTATTAAACGAGACTTAATTTATACTTATAAGATTCTATATGGTTATGTTAAATTAGATTGTTCAAAATGTTATAATTTTAGGCTAAATTTAAATCCAACAAAAACTAATGGGGTAAAATTACTAAAACCTATGTATATAACTAAATTAAGAACTCATGATTTCTTTATTTTTTAATTAATTACTGGAATAAATTACCGAACGGTATAACTTGTGCGCCATCCCTAGCAATCTTTAAAAAAAGATTAGATAATGTCATTTATGATATTATTTAAAAAGTTTACATCATGAAGTGTGAAATCTCGACTTTGCCATCCGACTAATATATAATAACAGTTACTTCGAATTGTACTATATTATATTATTCTGCAATTCCCTTTTTATTTTTTATTTCCTCTTTAAACTATTTGTCATATTTTCTATTTTTCTATTTTTCTTACTGCTAAATTTTTGTACGCCCGAGTTGTATATTTATCGCATGTACCATGCCGTTCAAAAACGGCTGACCTTTTCATATAAAAATAGATCAAGATATATATATATATAATTGTGCGTGAATTATAGGACTATTAGTTCAAGTACTTATGGCTGGAGTCGCTATTCCTTGACGGAAGTGAATTTTATAAAAGATTAGTGCTGATATTTCCAATACCAAGTGAATGGCTCTCTGGCGAAATGAAAGAGAGTATAGGAGAATCAAAAGCAAGAAATAACTCAACCTCATCATCAGTGTCATTGTTCGTGCTAAATGCATTACTAACATCTTTAGCACGAAAATGAGCATTCAAACGTTGTCGTTCAAAGAACTTCATTAATCGACGAAAAATGATAAATTCGAAAATTTTCTCCATAATCAGCGAAATTGATATTGGATGAAACCATGTCGGTTGATAGATAATCAAATCATCACAAATCGAATCTCAAAATTACCATTTTATTGCCCAAAAAATGGGAAAAATTCAGCATTTCATTAATTTTCTCATTAAAATGAGATAATTTTGTCTCAATTCTTTTATCTTTGAATAGTGAATAGTTAAATATTATTTTAAAATTGTAAAAAAATAAATGGAAAAAAAGTTGCATAATTTTTGAACTAAAAAATTACGTTACTTTGACGAATAGAACGAATTAAAAATTTTCTTAAGTTTCATAGATTACAATTAATGGTTAGAATTGGAGAACTCTTTAATAATTCTTCGATGGAGCAAAACTTAATCTTTTCTTCTTATTCTAAAATTGTTAATTTAAATTTAATAATAAATATCTTCTTGATCATCTGTCCTTCTATTTCGGTAATACGGTATTATTATTATTACTATTACTATTAATATTCATCATTGTTATTTTTATTATTAGTTATTAAATACCATTAATATTGCAAGTTCCACAAAAGAGTTATGAAAAAACTGAAATTGTTGACATTTTCATGAATTAATGGTTAGAATTGGAGAGCTCTTTAGTAAACTAACCAAAATTTTCGAATGTGATATTCTTCGCAGCCAATTTATAGCAGTAGTATGTGCTCGATACCACAAAGAGCCAAACAAAGAGTGGAATACAAATAAAAGCAATCTGTAATGAAAATACATCGATTCATTGCTCAATTGACATTAATTTTAAAGCTTTAACCACTTGCGAAATACTGGAAGTATAAGATCCTGTAAAAAATAAAGGAAAATTTCATTTCCAAATAAAGTAGGTAAGGCGAATGGTTGTATTCGCTGATTTGAATCGATCTAAGTGGATATGCATAAAGCAGTTTCAATTAACTACGGTTTTCTGAAATAAAATTATAATAAAAAGTGGAAAATTGGCATATTTGTAATGAAAGCCATTTGGCAAATTTTTTTAAAACTCGTAGCAATGCACCAAAATATATTTCCATAACCAATATTTCCAGTATTTCCGTACATGAACATCAAATGTTAAGCTGTTAAGGTGGTGATTATGAATATTTAGGCCCTTAGTCTGAATAATGTCTGAATAAAGAAAATGTGGCAAAAATAAACTGGACAATCGTCGAGAAGAAGGCAATGTCTTTTATTTCCTATTTCGAATTTTCTATCTTATTTCCAATTTAATGCTGCAAATGATATAAATATTTATAAATATTTATAACAGAAAAAATAGTGAAAAATGAACGAACCAATGAAACCAGTATTGGGTACAGCATCAAATCATTATTGTCTTTAAGAGCAAACAGGGTACAGGTTAACGCAGTTAAGTGCATGAGAGTTAAAAAGGAATAATCGAAGGCTAATCCCGCAAACCGATGATCAACAAGGAGAATACTGCAAAAAGCAGTCAAGTTGAGGAAAATTAAAAACCATCCGATGGTCTGAAATTATTTGCATTGCTTGATTATGGAACCTAGAAACGTAGTTATTACACTAAATGATATAAGATATTATCATTTATATCGACAAATCTTTAGCCAGTGCAAATCCATTTAACCAAGAGTAGTGTGAAAAGAAAAAAAATAATATAAAGACCGAAATAAAGTTGAAAATTTAGGAATTTTCTTCAAAGTATATACCGACCTTATAAATGCCAACATTTTCTTGTGATATATCGATGTGCAGAATTGTTTTTTCACTGCACATTATTAAAACTCATATAAACCTGAAACCTGAAATAAGTCTATAACTTGAGGAATTGTTTATAAACGCTGAAACAGCAATTTGCAATGGGCGACATAACAAAGTCAAAAGATTTACTGAACATTTCTTCTTCTTATCGGTTGAAAATGATTAGTGAACGCTATTTCCGGGTAGACTTGCTCCACTGCTTGGCTAATTGAAAATGATTAGTGAACGCTATTTCCGGGTAGACTTGCTCCACTGCTTGGCTAATTAGAAGTTTTAGCCAGGAAATCATATTAGCGATAGAAGTACGGGTGGGTCAGCACTACTCGGATTTTTCAATGATATTCGTTTAGAGAGCAGAAGAAAAACCACTCATTCTCAATACAATACAATAACTGAAATAATTAGCCACTCGATTATGCTCTCTCCAACCTTGAAACATCAGGAAGTAAAGGAACAAGAGGAAGTAAAATTTTGTATTACTGGAAGACTTTTTAAAAATAATATTTATTACGATATGAAAGTAAAATTTGGTGAATGAAGGGATGGTGTACATTATGAAACGCAAATAATCGTCAAAGCTGTTATGTCGTTCAAAAATAATTTTTTTATGCGCCGAATTAATTTCCCATTTCATGTTCACAATTCGGATTAATAAGGAAAAAAACACCTATTTCCATTTTCTTTTTATTTTATCAAAATTCAAAATGACTGGCCAATTCATTTTGATTCATATAATTTGATATTATCACTTTATCATTTGTTATTATCACTTTAAAGATACAATGATAAATTTCTTTAAATATTCATATCAGTCGATTTTTTAAATGTACGAGAGAAATCACTGCAGATCACTGAAGATATGTTACCTTTGTATTAGCAAAAAAATACGCTTACCACGGTGATTGAATGGTATTTCACTTAAACTACGGTCGATCAACTTGTCATTGAAAATGTAACGCTATAAACGCATGTGTATTTTTCTTCTCAATTATTGACTCTCTGGTGGATTCATTCTTCAGTGCAGCAAGTCAGAACTGAAGTAGTAACTGAAGTATTAGAAGAAGTAATTAGCGCTATTAGAAGAAAAGTTATAAAACAATTTTCGGTTCCCTGTTGACTTTAAAGAACAATAGTAAGACAAAGAATAAGGTGAATAAGACCAAAATTTTTCAAAGTGAATCCAGCAATTAAAAAATTCAGTTTCTCCCAAATCTTATGTTAGGCCTTCTATGATTCTAAAATAAATGCTCATTTGCCGATCTGTCTAAATATTAGCTTAATAATACCTATGAGACAATTAAATAAGCATAGTTTTTTCTTATTAATATTGGACATTCTGACCATTTGCAAGAAATTCACTAAAATTTGTCGCAGGAAATCATTTTCTGGAACGAATGAAATCCACACGAAGATGAACACACAGAGAATGAGACAGAGAGTAAAGAGAGTAAAATGAGTCGACAGTCCATTTAAACAGTTGCTGCGATCTACGGAAGAAGCAAACTTTTATATGGAATTAAATACAAATTTTTGTATGAACAATATAATTGATTGATACGATTATTATAGAAATTGCGAAAACACCAGATCTATAGAGAAATATGAACGAAAAAAAGCCAACATTGTAAGCCTTGATTGTCAAAAAAAGAAAGCCAAATTATAAAATTTGTCCATGCAATATAAGAAAATAAATGCACAGGAATGCGCTATCATGAGAAGGCTTTATCTCCAACAGACCTACGAATTTCGAAAAATCTGCTCGGATTATGTATAGACATCTGTACTTATGTACAGACATCTGTACCTCTGAAGGCTTTATCTGTACTTTGGCTGGCTTTATTAGCAGTTAGGTAAAGCACCTCACAGAGAAGTGCAGAAGTGCAGTTGGGTCACCAACAGTACTCCTGTCAACTGGAAGGAATCGAAGGGACTAATCTCAGTCGAAGTGGCATAGGTGACATTGACATTTGGCTCTTCTTCATTATTATAATTATTATTATTACATCACAGCAATTGTCTTTTATTTATTTCTTTGACTGAATGCGATATAAAAATATGAATATTGCTTAATTGTTTGGTGTTTCATTAAGAAATTTGCAAAGTGCGCCAGGAAATTTAATTGCCATTGTCTTAACAGAATAAAAAGAAAATAATGAAAGCGAAAATCGAGAAAAAAATGCGAAAATATTCACAACCAATCGAAATAAAACTTTTATCAGCGGTTTAAAAAAAATAAAAAATATTTTAAAAAGGAACGATTTTCAACTACAATTAAGGATATTGGGGATAAAAAATCGCCAAATTTGGGCCTTTTTCATATTTTCCGGTTTCAGCAAAATTATTTCAGTAAAACTGTTGTACTATTATCATTATTATTATTATACCGCTACATTATTATTCTTCTTTATACTATTTATACGTGATAAAAGGGCATTGCAAAGTGTTGAGTGAGGGAAGAACTGAAGACACAAGCCGATTAATTGGCTTAGGCCACGCAAAAAAATGCTAATGCCATTAAATAATTTCAGATCCAATAGATTTGGAAGTATTTTATAACTACTAAAGCTAAAAAAATGGAAATGGAAATGCTATTTTTTAGGGAAATTTTCCTATTTTTTTCCAACATTGTTGAAAATAGAAGAATAACACATCAACAATATTATAATGACAAACAACACTAAAAATTTAAAAAATCAAAAATTTCAACAATCAATAGCCTTTATTAATACAGAATTTAAGCCACACTTCTGTTCTGTGTGTGCTTGAATTGATAATTTAAGAATCAGTAAACTAAATGGTAATGGTAAACTTACCAATTCCGGTTAAGCTCGTTATGCTGGTTGTTCCAACTGTCAGAAATTTACTAGAAGAATAAGCGAATCGATCAAGCCTCCCAACCTCACAGACTGTTTGACGACAGGTTTACTCCTATCATAAGATGACCGGGACTCTTGCTCATCAATACGATAGTATGAACCACTGCCCACTCGCCTATTTTATTCTCCTAACAATTATTGGAGCAACAGCCATCCATATGGAAATTTACCTCAAAAGCACATCTATTGAGAAAAAAAAATGGCCTAAATTGTTAGAGGAATTTATCAATTTGAAATATATAACGACAAAACAATCTCAATCTTATCAGTTTATAATTCGTATTCAACACAGCAATTAAATGATAAATTTTTTCTTGGTAAAGCAAAGATAATATAGAATAAAGAATTAGCAATGAAAATAATAACAATGAAGATGAAAATATAAAAATCTATAGAAAAAGTCTATTTGTTTAAAGTAGAAAAATGTTTAAAGTAGAATTATGTAATTAACGGAAACCAAAATAGGCTTTGGTATAAATCATGTATGGAAAATGCCTCGCCCTTGCAGCCAGCGGAGCAGACTCAACCAGCGGGCTCAGCGGTACTGAAAAGAAACAATTGTACGATTTGCAACATGTTATTAAACAATTACAGGAATAAAATCCACAGCTGAAGCGACGAAATAAATCGAAAAAAATATCATGATAAAAGATGCGAAAAAATTCCCGTGAATTTGTTACTGATGCGAGATGATCAGCAGTGGAAGCAAGTGAAGCACTGATATGAATATAAAAACGAGGAGGATTTACTGCACTGCTGTCCTCCATTGTCAGATCATTGAGCAATTTCCAGCCTTTTCTGCTTTAACTGGTTTCGCTAATTTCCAATAGGAAATCCCTTCGCCAAAATCAACTGAGCCTGCAACATTACATTACCAAAACTTTTGTGTCTCTCTGCAATCTGAAAAATACTCTAAAAACCGTTAATACGAAATACTAACAAAAATGAATTGCAAAAGCTCGGAAATTAATCGTAAACTGTTGTTGAAAAAAGCGATAAATTATGGGATTTATTGAAACTCGTATAGAGCGGTAAGAAAATAAATGAAAATGAACGGCGATTTCTCTCGGATTCAAACTGCACATTAGAAAAAAAACGCGTCGACAAGCTTTCCTGCAAATAAATATGTTTCATCCATTTAATCAACCATTTTCATTTGCAAAAATTTATATAATTATAATTATAACGTTGGAAAAAAAATATTAGAAAATCTGAGGAATGAAAATTTGATTTCAGCTGATAAATAATTCAAAAGAAGGTGAATGGAAATCACCATTTCGTTAGATCCGTTGAAAACCCTTACTGGGGAGTCACTTGGCGAGAAGGACGAGTGGGTTGCCAGCACCACCCAAATTTCAGCTATGCACTTCTGGCCCAACAATTCTAGGTGCGCTGCTGGTCCCATCACCAATTCCAGTTGACGACTTTTCTCTCATACGGCCATGTCAACTAAAATAATACTTTATTTCCCGTTCAGTCCATACAATTATATTCCTAATGATTACTGTAGAACATATCGACACTAAAGCTATGTATGCTCATCCTTCAGCGACTCAAATTCCTAAAGGCTTCATTGCTGACCAAGAATTACCCATTATCCATAGCAAACTCCTCTGCCAATGTTTTAAATAAACCAGTAATATTAAATAACTGCTGAGTGGTTCTGCGAGCCGAGCCATAAGACTCCACTGGTGTCGGACGGTTCGTCGTGCCTCGCTGGTCTTTCACTCATTCCTTATTCAGCTATCAACTTATTTGAATGGTACTTTGAGGTAAATCATTCTTCTATCGCTTGCTATCCAATATTCCACCAAAATATAAGAATTGACGGATATAATCGTATAAATAACGTTATTTCTGCAAAGGCACTAGCAAAAAGCACCAAAAATGCTCATTTCGATGCGAATGCATTTCCACTTCGACTGAATTTTGCCTTGGTGGTTGATCTGGTTCACTGAACCTTGTTGGAGAGAAGAGTTCACAGTTCCCTCAGCTCACCATAATCAAAATCAATGACAGAAAACATACGAAAATGAAAAATCGCAAGGCGGACGGAACTCCGCGAACAGACGCCCATACTCACACCGTTTATCGAAGCCGAAGCCGATTTTTCGTAATTTGGAGAATTCGTCGAATTTATTCATTGGTATGTCTCCTGATGATCGATTATCACTTCAAGGAGGAACTCATTAAAACCCGTGAAAGGGTCGAAGATCTATTTTCTTTCGAGGGGTCGAAGGTTGGTTTTGTCAATCTTATTTATTTGTTTTTAATGCAGCTTTATTTATTAACTGAGTTTATTTATTTTCAATCAATGTTTTTTAAAGAAATTATTTTCATCTCATTTATTTTAGAAAGTGAATTTTCCCTTTTTTTTGTTTTGCTGACCAAGAATCACCCATTATCCATAGCAAACTCCTCTGCCAATGTTTTAAATAAACCAGTAATATTAAATAACTGCTGAGTGGTTCTGCGAGCCGAGCCATAAGACTCCACTGGTGTCGGACGGTTCGTCGTGCCTCGCTGGTCTTTCACTCATTCCTTATTCCTTATGGTTTGAAAAATTTGAAATTTGAAAATTTGGATAATTTGAAAAATTAATCGATATTCAAATTATTTTTCCTGTTTTTTTCTATTTCCTTGTAATTTTTCATCAAAAAACTTTTATTTTTGCCTTCAATTCGCTTTTTATTTTGAACTGATTTCGTTATAAATTAATTTTTTCTCGAATAATCAAAATTTCAATTTCAAAAAAGTAAATAAAATCTAAATTATTTCCTATTTATAAATTTATTTTTAATTCCTTTTGTTTTAATTTTTCTAAATTTCTTTTCAATTTTTAAATTATTTTTTCCATTCTTTTAATAATTAATTTTTAATTTATCTTTTAAGTTATTTTTGACTTATCTTTTAATTCTTATATTTATATCATTTTCTATAATAAATTTCCAGCATATTTTTTTATTTTATAAAAATATTTGGTGAAAAATATTTGCTGATCCACAACGCCGACAAAAAAAAAACTTGCGTAACTCTTCATTTTTCCTTTCCCTTTATTTCTTCATCTTTGGATTTAATTTCATGGCAATTTCCATACCATTAATTTTCTCTCCAAACAAAGGGAATGAGACGATTATCATGTATATCGTTATATGTGATCGTACGATATACGATATTTATTGCCAACAGCTATGTGAAAATCCGACGATTATGTGGATTAGGTAAACTTCGCGACTCATTGAAAGATATGCTTTTGATACTTTAGGTTGGTCGCGGAACATATGGTCATGTATATAAAGCACAACCTCGACATCCAGAACAATTGCCTAAAAATGGTGCTAAGGAATTTGCGCTAAAGCTTATTGAGGGGCAAGGTTTTTCGATGTCAGCTTGTAGAGAAATCGCTTTACTTCGTGAACTAAGGTTTCACATCTTTTTGCAAAACTTATTATTTATTCAACTTTATTCATTTTAAAATTGTTTTCGTCATTTCTGTGAAATAATTCTTGTCAAAATTTTCTAATTTCTTAATTTTTTTTAAAATTATTTAAATTAAATAATTTTATTTTTTTCCGAAAAAAGTAATTTTCAGTTTTTTTTTAGGCATCCAAATTTAATAAAATTACAAAGGGTATTTTTGACGAATGAAAGGAAAGTTTGGCTTTTACTTGATTATGCTGAACATGATTTATGGCACATAATTAAATTTCATCGAGCAGCCAAACAAAAAAAGCAACCTGTACTTGTTCCAAAAGTAAAAATTGCTTCCTTACAGTGTATTTCATTTCCTTACAGTGTATTTCATTTGGTTTTTCTATAAATATTCAATTTAGGGAATGGTAAAAAGTCTGTTGTATCAAATTCTTGACGGAATTCATTATTTACATTCAAATTGGATACTTCATCGAGATCTGAAACCAGCAAACATATTGGTGATGGGTGAGGGCCCAGGTGTTGAAAGAGGAAGGTACATTTCAAAGTTTTTTTTGATCAATCAACTGGTGATTTTTTCCATTTATTTCATGTGAAGGATATTATTATAGAGTTAAAATAGCAGATATGGGTTTTGCACGAATATTTCATAGTCCTTTGAAACCTTTAGCGGAATTGGATCCTGTTGTTGTAACGTTCTGGTATCGTGCACCTGAATTGCTTTTAGGTGCCAGGCACTATACAAAGGTTTTTTTTCTTTACTTTTATTAATTATTTTTAATAAGAAAAAGTAGGTTATTTCCATCAAATTTCATTAGCGTACTGTATTTCTAGTGGGTTTGCTAATTTAGGCTATCGATATTTGGGCTATCGGATGCATTTTTGCTGAATTATTGACATCAGAGCCAGTATTCTTTTGTCGTGAAGAGGATATAAAAGCATCTAGCCCTTACCATCAGGATCAGTTGAATCGAATTTTTACCGTCATGGGATACCCATCAGAATCTGATTGGCAAGATTTAAAAAAAATGCCAGAATATCAAAAGCTTACTCAAGATTTCAAACGATCGAAGTTCTTTTTTCTTTTTTTTCTTCCTTTTCTTTTCTTTTCACTTAACGTTTTCTTTACGTTTTATTTTTTTGCATGCTGATTAAATTTCTTTGAGAAATTTTTGATTTTTCCTAAATTTTATAAAACAAATCTTATAGTTATGCGAATTGCACTTTGCAACGTTATATGGACAAGCATAAGATTAAAGCTGATACACGATCATTCTCCTTACTTCAGCGATTACTTACTATGGATCCAATAAAACGAGTTACTGCTCAAGATGCAATGGATGATCCATACTTCAAAGTTTATTTAAGATTATTTTAAATAATTTTTGAAGTTTCGAGTTTTTTTTTTCTTTATTTTTGAGTATTTTTTATGATTAGTTGACTGATTTGTTTTTTTCTTTGATTTTTACCAAATGATCTCTATCTCTTTTTTTGAGGAGGATCCAAGGCCAACTGCGGACGTGTTTAGTGGATGTGACATACCGTACCCAAAGCGTGAATTTTTATCTGATGAAAACGATGATAAAAGCTCATCAGCTTCTAAAACTCAAGCTGCTCCACCACCTCAACAGAGTCAGCAGGTGCACCTGGGAATATTTTAGGACTTATAATTTTTATGAATGTCACTGTTTAAAATAATCTTACAATTTTTATGAATGTCACTATTTAAAATAATTTGTTATATCTGCGAGAAATCTTTCAAAGCAATGATATTGCATGATTTTTTCCACAATATTTTTAAATTTATTTTTAAAATTTATTTTATTTTTATTTTTATTGTGGTTTCAGGCCATACCTGTCCATCCACAACAACAAATTATGGAACCTGCAGCAAAGAAAATGCGTCTACAAACAAATCAGATGCCTCCAACCCAGTCTCAGGTAGATTTTTTCCATTATTTTTTCCACCGAAATGTTAATTTCATCTTTACAGATGGAACCGATGATGAATGCAACAGGCCCTTTATATGGAACCAGTAATGCACAGGAATACCCAACGGTTGGTTCAGGTCCTGCAGTTGTTAATAAAGGACCTATGAATTTCGAACAATCGCAGATAGTGCAACCGCAACATATGAATTCAACTATACCACAAATACAATATGGGCAACATCAAATTATCAATCAAACGCCAACCATGTATCAGGTTTGTTCGTTTTATAAATATTGTTTGTTTGTATAGGTTATAGTTTCTTCTAAGTATCTTCTAAACGTTCTTCCAATTATATTTTAAAATTATATTTTAAAATATTTGTTCTTCCAATTATATTTCGAAAAAATATTTTATGATGAAATATTTATTTAAGTCTCCAATATTAAATCGCTTTTTGTTTTATAGCAGCAACCTCAAATGAGTATGCCGCAGCAACAGATGACCAATTCAGCGCAAGGTCAGATACAAGGTCGCCCTATGCAGATACCTGCGCAGTCATCGATGATGCCACCATCTTACCAACAACAATTAATGCAACCAGGTTATTTTTGAAAAGTTATATGAGGTATATAAAGCTATATAAAATGTTCCGAAGAAAATATTTAAATTATTAAGCATTAAACATCTTAAATTAAAGAATATTTTAAACGAGATTTACTTCTTGCAAAAAAGGAATATGAATCTCTATATATAGGAATAATGGGCAACCAACAAATGATGGCAGGACCAGCAAATACTGTGATGCCTCAGCAAAATGGTATGGGAGGTTCAGGACCTTTAGGTGGTCCTCAAGGTCAAATGACACATCAAGGCCCAATGATGCAACAGATGCGTCCGCAAGTGCAGTTTGTTGATCAAAATGGACGTGTCATTCCACAAAGTGGTTAATTTTCCTTGCCAAAAGTTTCAAAAATATAAAATTGTTTTAAAAAAGTAGTTAATTATTTTCAATATCTTTGGAAATTAGATGATGAAGCAAAATTTTCAGCGGGAATAATGGTTGGTCAGTCTACACAGGAAATTATATCTCAGCAAGGTCAATATATGATGCAACAACAGCAGTGGCCTCCGATGCAACCACGATATCAGTGATCTGTTGATCTCTTATAAATTTATGCAATTTTCACTGGTATTTTATTTTGCAGCAGATGTTGAGATGAAATGATGACTGTTCAGCTTATTCGTTATTAAGTTATTGAATATTAAATTATTAAATCCAAAAAAATTAGTAAAATGTTTAAAATATAGTTAATTATGTTTTGTTTTTGTTTTAAATATTATAATCATAGTCGTTGAGCGGTTGGTTCATTTATTTGCTCTCACCCAAATCGATTATTTCTAAGCTATTATTGTGAAGTTTTTTTTTCTCGAGATTTCCTTTTTAAATGGATCAGGTGTATGTGTATTAGTTGCTCCTCGTAATTCGAGAAACATCACACAGAACACGGTTGAGTTCAAAGTTAATAAGCAAATTTGAAATTGAAAGAATCAATGCGGAAATAGAAATATTGGCTGACAAACAAAAACCCATCAATCCAGTATCTCATCAACAAAACATGGAAACTATCTGGCAAGAAATCAGTCAAGAAGGAGAAGAGCTAGCAGAACAGCTGGATGACGAGATTGGCAAAGCTACGTTACTGATACAAAACGAACTTTCGGAATTTGCCGTATATTGGCGCATGATTATTGGTGGAACTAGTGTGCTCATTCTGTTAATAGTGCTAATTATTGTTAAATTAAATCGTCAATTGATTTTATTTCCTTTATGTCCAAAATTTAGTAGAAATTCAAATCAAGAAACCGTTGCTATCCCTATGAATTTATTAGGGGAAGACCTACACAACAAAAAGGAATTTAAAACTACCATTAAGAATGTTTTAAGTTATCAACCCAAATTCCTTCCTCTTACTAGTTTTCTCCCCCCTCGGGAATGTCGAGAATTTTCTCGAAACTATGAATCATTGCTTATAAGAATCAAAGGGTAATTTTTTTTTCCTTTTTGAACGTTGTGTAGGAGTGGGTTTTTTTTCTTCTTTTCTTTGCAATATAAACAGTTTTTTTTAAATTCACGTTTTACCTAAACTATTGTTCCCATTTTCAATAAAAATAAAAAATTATTATATTGTTGTGGTGTGATTGTGGTGTGACAGCCTTACAAACTCCGTTCAGTCTAAACGAAAAAGTCACAACATTTGATGGTTGGCATCAAAGTGAGGTGGGCCAATCAAGACGTGGACTGATAGGGTTAAGAATATTTTAAATATATGAATGGACAAACAATATATGGACGATGGAAAAAGGAATGGCTTCTATTACTGTCGACGATGGCATCAGACCGCGCCGCTTGGAAGCCTTACCCTTATAGCTGTTGCTGCCAGTCTAACCAGTAATGATGAGAGCTGTTAAAAGAAGAAGTTTTTATTTTAAATATCTGTTTTGTTTTTACGAGTAGAGAATTTTTAATTCGCTAAAGTTAAAAAAAGATAATTTAAAACATGAAAAAATAAAAGTAAAAAAGATTATTTGTCTGTACTAAGAATGCAAAACTTAGTCGCTTGAAGAAGGAAACATTTTGTAAGTTGCTATTCACAATGGGTTGTGCCCATTGTAGCTGTAAAAAAGGCAAATGGATCTGCAAAGATCTCTCTCAAAGGATTAAATAATGCTGTAGAACCACATAATCATCTTCCCTCTATTCTGGAAGACATATTTATAACAAATGGCGCAAATTTTCTCGCAAATTGACGTTATAGATGTTTGTAATCAAATTGAAATGGATTAAGAATGCAGAAAACTTTTGCCAATATATGCAAATAAAGGACCTTGCAGCTATAACCGGCTTCCATTCGTGCTAAAATCCGTTCCTGGAATTTTTCAACAAATTATGGACGAGATGATAGCACAAAATATAACAAAATATACCTTGTTGTGCACCTCGATGACATCATGATTATGGCGAAAAATGAAGAAGACCATTCAAAATCTAATTGCAGTTTTCAAAAAATTGGAATAATTTAGATTTCGTTAAGAAGTTATCTGCCTTTGACCACTCTTGTCTAAGGTACATATTATGGATTCGTCGAGCAGATAAGATATCACATGATCACATCTACCTTTGTTCAAATACCACTTACATAAATAATGTTATCACAGAGAGCGGCCTTCGCTGGTTAGGGCACGTTCTTCGTCGTCTACCACAGGAGTTGATGCATATTTCCTTACTTGATAAACCTTGTGATGATTGGCGTCAAAAGCGAGGTGGGCCAATCAAGACCTGGACTGATACGGTGAGAAAAGATTTTGAACGTATAGGTGGACCAGCAATATATGGAATTAGACGATGGAAAAAGGAATGGCTTCTATTACTGTCAAGGATGGCATCAGACCGCGCCGCTTGGAAGCATCTTATTCTTGTAGCCGTTGGAGCCAGCCTAACTAGTAATGGTGAGAACTGCTAGAAGAAATTTAGATTTCGGAAATTTTGGATTTTATATGAATAAAAAACTTTATTCATCGTAATTCTCCTAACAGTACGGAAAAAGTTATATGCTACACTTTAAGATCATTGACAGTAGCAGAAAGAAAATCAACTAGCGGCGAAATCTCCTAGAAAAGTTGAACTTGCATCATTGCCTGCTTCTACATAACAGTGGTCCAGAACTCATATAGACGCGGAGGGCAGCATGAATCAATGAGCTGCAACTCACGAGGAACAGCGAGAATTCAATGGAACATCATGCAGAATCGATCCAGACCTACGGAATTGCAGGTATCAATCCATGTGATATTTCTTTAAAGAATATCTTTTTTTCCCAGGGAGAAAGATATTATAGGGTATTATAGGACAAATATTCTATAGAGACCGGTGATTTCTTTCTCTCTTAGAAAAGGAGCAGTATCGGAGTTTATGTGATTGTAGATATCTATTATTGCCCATTGTCGATTGGTCTGTGTCATTTATACATGTTGTTATAAATAGGGAATTGGAGTTAACCTGCAATTATTGTTGGGGGGGGGGGGGAGGTTTAACCTGTAATTTTTGTGGGATGCTTTTACGCTATATTTGTGATCAAATAATATTCGGATATTAATAATAATATTGGGAAATAAAAAAATTTTTGTTGAACAGTCGTTTCAAAAAAATATTTTCGATTTATTTTTGTGAATTTATTTTTCATTTCTGATCACAATTCACCTAAGTCCTCTTAAACTTTTAATTTTTTTTACCAAATAACGATTAAAATTTAAATGAAATAAATTAAAGAAATCGATTAAATTAAATCAAATCAATTAAATTGTATAAATAATATATATATTTCATATATATATACATAGTCATATATATATTTTTCCAAATTTCATTGTCCATTTCATTATTTTCTTCAAATTTAATTTTTTTTTGTCTTTGGCAAGAGTAAACCTTGTCAAAAATCCGGGTGGCTGCTGGGGACCAACCTATAACTCTATCCCCAAGTGACTCCATGGTGAAAGAGTCAAGTACACTTCATACGGCGTCCGCGTCTCCCGATGCCGTATGATACTTCAAGACCGGTGGTACATGCGATAAGTATACAATTCGGGCTTAAAGCGATCCCAAGGCTGGCAAATAAAATGTGCTCTCAAGCCAGGATAATTGCTCGAAACCTATCAAGGGGAAGCCCTCTGCGCGGCCGTATCAGCATGGAACGCTAGAACGCTTATAGACGTTACAAACCAAGCAATCACTGTCCACATCCCTTCTAAATATCGTGTGGATATTGCTTGTCGGAGGTCCATCTTCCTCACTTTGGGTCTCGAGCAATCCTGGTTCAGAGCAGAGGAACTGGGTATATCACTATGGTGCTTCGAATAACTCGGGACGAAATGGGGTAGCGATTGTTATGTCTGACAAGGCCCATTCCGCTTATTGAGTGGAAACCGGTGAACGACCGTATGGCCTATACCCGTTTTAAGGGTAAGTTTTTAATATCTCGGTCAGTGTCTATGCTCCCACTCTGTCGGCAGATGACTGTGATAAAGATAAGTTCTATGCGGAACTTCAACTGCTAACAAAGTCTCTACCGAAACATGACATGATCATAATCGGGGGAGACTGGAATGCTCGCGTAGGTTAATGCAGCTGCGATGACCTCAACAATTGGCAAATATGGCATCGGAGATCGGTGTGCCAATGGGGAACGTCTTCTTCATTATGTCGAAGAACATGAATTTTTTGTTACTAATACTTGCTTCCGGCATCATAGAAAAATCTAGTCACGTGGAACTCCCGGACAACCAACACTTCAACCAGATTGATTATATCTTAGTCAATCGCCGTTGGAAGAGTTCCGTATACTAGATAGTCGTTCCTATCGCAGCACTGAAACGGAAATCTTCGGATTAGACCATGTTATGGTTCGAGCCAAGATCCGCATAAAATTGACAACTCGTAGAAAAAAGCATCCCCCAAGTTTCTTCAACTATTTCAAACTAAAAAATTTGGGGACAGTGAGCGCATTTCAAACTGAATTATTGAAACAACTCAGTGGTACAAATGTCAATGATTTTTCTGGAACGGCAAATGAATACTGGTCTAAACTGAAATGAACTATCTCCAAAAATCAGCCACTTCCACGCTAGGGCATACTAGTAAGAAGTGCGCTAATTGGGTATCGGAAGCAACTGTCCAATTGTCTAAAAAAGTTCCCAAGGCACGAAGGTCATATGACCTTGACTACCGGGTGCTTCGAAGATTTGCATCGAAAGCAGCAAGGCGGGATAGAAATCTTTATTCGAGTGATATGTCCTCAAGAATGGAGGCGGCGGCTCGATTAGGCGACAATAGAAAACTATTCCGCCTTCTTCATAAAGCAACTATGACTCGGGCAACGATTAGTGAAATGGTAAGAGACAGCAATAGCATACTAATTAAAAGTATTAAAGATCGCCTCATAAGATGAAAAATTCTTTGAGGCCAAACTTAACCATGAAGCGCCAACTGTTGCCTCTGATATAACTGATACATTTGCCGAAGTATACGTTCGCAATTGCGAGCCTCCAACAGAAGAAGAAATAATTTCAGTTATCCATAAGCTTAAGGCCAACAAAACTCCAGGAGATGGTCTTCGGGCTGAGCTTTTCAAATGCTGTTCATCGTCCTTCATAACATACCTTCAACAAATGTACTCTTTAGTCTGGAAAAAAGAAATATTACCAGATGATTGGAGCAAAGCAATTCTGCTCCCAATTCTCAAGAAAGGTAGTAGGACATGCTGCGACAATTATCGAGGAATCAGCCTATTAGACGTCTCAGCAAAAATTTTTGCTTCCCTGCTACTCAACAGATTTATGGAAGTACGAGACAGCAGGATGCGCCCTAATCAAGCTGATTTCAGATCAGGACGCGGTGCTGACCAGATATTCACGTTAAGAAGGGTGTTAGGGCATCGCTTCAAACATTTGCAACCCACTTTCATCGACTTTGCGGCTGCCTTTGATTTAATTGATAGAACGGCGTTTTTGAGGGTGATGGAACGTGACGGTGTTCCAGAGAAAATCATTAGACTCATAATGACATTTTATGAGCGCACGTCGGCGCAGGTCTGTGTGTATGGGAAGCTGACAGATTCCTTCGAAATAAGAACAGGTGTCCGTCAGGGCTGCGTCCTTTCTCTCACAATATTCAACTATGCGATAGACTGGATAATGGACATTGCTTGTCGGCACTCAAGAGGTGTCCGAATCAGTCCAAAGCATTGTATCACAGATCTTGAATACGCTGATGATGTAGTCCTTTTTGCTGACAGTTATAAAAAATGCAAGTAATACTAAATAACGTTTCAGAAACTGCAGGAAGAATCGGACTCAGGATCAATGTAAATAAAACGAAAGTCTTTTCGTCTTATGCGCAAGAAGCTGATATAATGCCTCTTTTTGTAAATTCATTGCCGGTTGAGGAAATGCATGATTTCAAATACCTTGAGTCCACTCTAATGCCAAATGGACAGGCAAAAGATATTATAACTCGGATCGCGGCAGCTAGAAATGCGTTCTTCCGGTTGACGAAAGTCCCCATCTATATTGCCGTGATCCGTTCCATCTTACTATGTGGTTCTGAGACATGGCCAATGAGAATGGAGGATATTAAGAAGTTATCTGCCTTTGACCACTCTTGTTTCAGGTACATTTTACGGGTCCATCGAGCGGATAAAATATCATATAATCACATCCATCTTCGTTCATATACCACTTGCATTAATAATGTTATCGCCTTCGCTGATTAGGGCAAGTCCTCCATCGTCCATCACAGGAGTTGACGCATATTTCGTTACTTGCTAAACCATGTGATGATTGGCGTCAAAAGCGAGGTGGACCAATCAAGACGTGGACTGATAGTATAAATGGACAAGCAATATATGGAAAAAGGGATGGCTTCTATTACTGTCGACAGTGGCATCAGACCGAGCCGCTTGGAAGCGTTTTACCCTTGTAGCCGTTGGAGCCAGCCTAACCAGTAATGGTGAAAGCTGTTAGAAGAAGAAGAAGAGACCACGCAAACATCTTGTTCTTTATTTTATCTATATCTGCGGTGTCAGACATTCAAAAACTGTTGTAAATTTCTTTAGATAGTAATGTGGGTCATGTCCGGATTTATTTTTCATTTGCTGTCCATTTTTTCATGTTTTAATCCTCTGTTGGATGTCTTCTCTTATAGTGCTAACTGGTTCCTCCTCTGAAAATTTATGTGGCTTGTTCTCAGGTATATCTATATAGCTATTTCTGCATTTTATTCTCCTATATTGACAACGATATTTTCAACTGTAGGGCATTCATTGTTAATAAGAATGTAAATTCATTTAAATTCGCTAATCTGAAATAATCTGTGGATCTTTAATTAATTAATTATTTACTGATTAACAACTGAATCATATTTGTTCTGAGTAAGTGGCAAATGAGTGAAATCAGTGAACTTATGGTGTAGAAATAAAATGTATAATGTATATGATTATAAGATTGCTGGGATTTAATTACTTGGGCTATAAATAAAATTTGTGCCCTTTAAAGTTTCAGATATTTCACATATGGTCACATGTTTCCTCTGACTTGTGTGGCCGCCGGATCCGGAAGCTCGCAATTTTTTCCTTTTTTTTCCTTTATTTTCTTATGTCTTTATATTTCCTTTATATTTATCATCCTTTCGTTATATTTTTCCACCATTGATTTTATTAGCATTTGTCTAGTGTTTCTGATTTTCTTTCGCCATTTTTTTGCAGTAGCCATTTTTTACTGTATAATATCTTCCATCTGTATTTTCTTCGGATTAGTGCTATTTGCTCACCAATTCAATGCTCTACATTAGTAGAAAATGCATATTTTTTTTCAGGGTTTTATTCATATCCTTTAATTAATATTATCTCCTTTAATTCATTTTCTTCTTATTGTTCTAATGGTGAATGATTTATTGGAAAAAAATAATGAAATTGATCGAGAAAGTGCGAAAGTTAAAGGTATTTCATTCACATATTGTTATCATTTATAGTATTTTATGAGTTAAATCTTTCTCTTTTTTATTTGAAATTTGATTTTTTAGCTGAAAACGATTCTCTCGATGGATCAGTTGAGTGTCTTCCGGCAAAAAATCTTGTTAAAAAATCAAGACAGTTCGTTTTTGACGAAATTTTCGCTGAAACATTGCAAAAAGCTTCTGAGCGATTCGAGGAAAAAAAGGTGAACATATAGAACGTGACTGAGGGAAAAATTTTTAGAAAATTAATGAAAGTCACCAACTTCCCTGCATTCTAATCAATCAGGTCGTTATGCAAAAAAGTTTTTTTCTTGAGTCGATCTTCAAATGAATTGAGAAAAATCCTTTCAGGACCATATTAATGAAACTCAATCTCAATACGCATCGTTAATTACTACTTCTGATGATGATGGAGGTGAATTTCTTTATGATTATGATTATTTTGGAACTTTTGCTTTAAATAATTCCATTTAATATGATTTTCCTAATCCTTATAATTAATATTAATAATTTAGATAATCAGTTTATTGTGCCCTTACCTGAAGGTTTCGAAAAAGATATGTCCGAAATATCTGAAAAATTAGAGGTTGTGGAAAAGGACGATGAATACGAAGATTTTGGTGATGGGGTAGGTTTTTCTGGTTTCATAAAAAAGAAAAATGTAATCTATTAACTTTTGATCTCCCTCAAAATTTCATTGGAAATCCTCATATTTCGGTGATTTTTTTCAGATTCCCATCGTTGATTTAATACCAGCTGCATCTGAAGCGATTATGAAGCATGGTCATAAGCCAGTAAGTTATTTCTAGGTCATTCTTTCGTTTATTATGATTATTTATTTTTATCCCAGTATTTCTGATTTTTAATTATTTTTTGTCTTTAATTATTGTCTTTTAATTCTTATTGTTTTATTTAATAATACTAAATAATATCAAACTGGTTTTTGGCTACATTTTGAGCGTTTATGTTCATTTTGAAAATTGATTTTAGGTTTCGGCTCTGGCATTTGATCATCAGGGGACTCGTTTTGCAAGTGGTGGTTTTGATTATATTGTTAATTTGTTCGAATTTCAAAAAATGGATCTTTCTCTTCGTTCATCTCGTGAATTATCGCCTTGTGAATGGTGAATTGTTGATTTGACCATTGTATATTTTTGATTTACTTATATATAATTTTTTTAGCCATGTCATCAATTGCTTAGCGTTTAGTCCGAACGGAGAATATTTATTAGTAGGGAGTGGGCATGCTCAGATACGAATTCTTGATAGGCAAGGAAAGCAATGGGCAGAAACAGTCCGAGGTTTTTTCGATATTTTTCTTTAATAGCCTTAATTTAAAAGTTGTATTTTTGGTTCTATATTTTAAAATATTTGAATTTTTCAATTCATTAAAAATCATTATTCATTAAAAATTACTCATAAAATATTTAAATTTTTTAAATGGTAAAATTTTTAAATTCCATGGTCAACATTTTTCAAGTCCATTTTCTTTTAATTATTTTTTTTCAGGTGATCAATACTTGGTGGATTTATCTAATACAAAAGGTCATACAGGTTCAGTCAATGCTTGTTGCTGGCATCCCTTGATAAAAAACGAGTTTTTGAGCTGTGCAGATGATGGGTATATTATTGTATTCCTAGCTGCATCCAATTATATTTCTGTAAAATTGTTTATGGCTTATGTTGCACAATCATTATTTAACGTTTCTGCGTTATTTGCCATAATTTCTTTTTTACTTTTTTACAGATCCTTTTTACTTCTCCCTCAAAATTTCATTGGAAATCCTCATATTTCGGTGATTTTTTTCAGATTCCCATCGTTGATTTAATACCAGCTGCATCTAAATATCCATATATATATATACTTATTATAGATTTATTTAGATTTATATAGATATAGATATAGATTTATTTAGATATATAGATTTCTCTTATATAGATTTATTTTACTTATGATTTTTTAATGTTTTTTTATCATTATAGCTTTTATTTTTTTTTCGATTTCTTAGCACTCTTCGAATATGGTCGCTGGAAGATTTCAAAGAAATAACTCGCTGCATCAACAAACAACGTAAGGTTATAAAAACAAAAACAGCCGGTGGCAAACGAGCCATTCCAACGACATGTGTTTATTCTCGAGATGGTAAACTTATAGCAGCTGGTTGTAATGATGGTTCAATACAAATATGGAAACATGGATCATTTTACGTAAATCGGCTTAAATTTTTTTGGATTCTACTTTTTCAGTAAATGCATTAATTTAATGGTGATAGGAAAATATTTTTAGGTAAACACATCATATCTCAATCGAAAAGCACATTGTGCATCGGTTACTTGCTTACAGTTTTCTCCCAGTGGTGAACATATTTTGTCCCGTTCACGTTAGCCGATTTTTTTACAGTTTTACAGTTTTTATAGTTACTTTTTCAGCACAGATCTTCAACTAATTTTCAAGACATTTTTTGGTTAATAATTACTTGCAGTTGATGGTACGTTGAAAATGTGGCAATTAAATAATTTCAAAGAACCAGTTCAGGAAGTGAAAGATTTACCAAATGATTTTATAAGGTGGATTTTTCGTTCCAGCTATATCTTGTAAAACATTTATTTTGCTTTGATGTCAGCCTAAAATGGAGTCAGAAGAAACTTTTTTTTGAATCTGAGAAAAAATGTATTGTTTGTTTTGTTTTAAGTACTGACTGTGGTTTTTCACCTCATGCAGAAATTGTTTTCACGGGCACATCATATATTGAAGAATATAATGTTGATGGATGTCTGTTATTTTTCGATTCATCGAATTTCGAACTTGTTTATCGTATCGAATTCCCTAAAACAGTGAGTGTGTTTGCTTCTTTTCTATTATTTTTTATATTCTGCTTTAATCCTTTAATTGTTGTTATATTATTATTTATTATTGTTATTGATTATTATTGTTATTGTTATATTTTTATTTTACTTTTATTATTATTACCTATTATTATTCTCTGCTTACCATTTTCATTTATTTTTTATATTTAGAAAAAAATTTCGAAAAATTTAAAATACTGTTAATTATCGATGTATTTTTGAATCCTAAAACAATAGCGAATTGTACGCATGTATTATAGAGTTGTACGAAAGTTTTATGGCATCCAAAACTGAATCAGATCTTGATTGGTTTGAGCGATGGCTCACTTCGGCTTTTTTATGATTTGCGGAGTAGCGTTCGTGGTGCTGTTGAATGTGTATCGAGGCCGCTCAAGAGAGCGCGGCAACAAGAAGTTGTCAAAGAAGAAATGATTCTTTCACGTATTTTTTTAAAAATTTCTTACAATATTCATTAATATTCTAAATTATTGATAAAATTGATAATTATTGATAATGAAAAATGATATTTGCGAATTAGTTCGTTAAAATTATTTGTTCCAGCTCTTACATTAGAAATGTTTCAACCTCGTGGTGAGGAAGGTGAAGAAAAAGAAGTGACCGCTTGGCGACTGAAGAAATATCTTCGAATGCAAGATAATCGACTGCGCCCAGAATTTCGAAAGCCTGCAGATATGCCAATGAGTGGCCCTAGTATGACTTCTTCATTTATTATTTTTATAAAAAATATAGCATATGTGGTTAGATTATTTATAAGTTATTTAGTTAAATTAGATCTTGATATCTTGATTATATTTTGATTTGATTTGGTAAAATTATTTGAACCATTTCAAATTTTGATAAATTTTAACTAAATTTTAATGTCCAGATACTCTTCGATATCTATTTTATTAAGGTTCTGGTGGTCGAGTGGCTAGTTCAGGTGGTACGTTGCATTCTTACATAGCCAAACAGGTTGGCACAAAAAGGAATCAAGATTTTCTCGCTGATAATGATGTACGAGCGTCTATATTACGTCATGCGGAAGAAGTAAATATATATATGTATATATATATTTTTAAATCTGACCATTATTTTATGAGTCCTGTTCTTTTTTTCAGGCTGAAAAGAATCCTTATTATGTTACGAAAGCATATCTGAAAAATCAGCCAGTTACTATATTTCAAGAAAAGACTACGGCACCTGAGGAAGAAGATGATACTGAAGCTGATTTAGAACCAGTTTATAAAAGACCGAAAAAGCAATAAAAAAGATGTTTAATGTTTTATAAAAAAGTTTTGTTGATGGCTCTAAATTTGTTCACCATAAAATAAATAACTATTGAAAATGGAAATTTATTGAAAATTGTGGCCAAAAAAGATATTTTATATTTACGTTTTAATCTAATTGGTATATATTTTCTTCGATTGATTAATTAGGCTTTAAAAAAAGCTGTCAAAAATTTTTTAAATGTGACTATGTGACTATGTTCTTTTATCTATCTGTGTAGACGTAATTATACTAAATAAAATCATAAATAGCAAGATATCTTCCTTAGTCAGTGATGCCTTCTGCCACCAAACGAGAATTGGTCGAGTCAATTTGTTCCAGCTCTTACATTAGAAATGTTTCAACCTTGTGGTGTATTTCAGTGGTTTGTAATATTTCTTTTTTCTTTCTTTTTTCTTTTTTATTTCTTTTAATTCTTTTTTATTATTAATTGTTCTGCGTTTGGAAACGTTGTTTGGCTAATTGTGTGTTTATTTAAATTATGTAATTTTTTCTAATTTTTTTCATTTTTTTTTTCATTTTTTGTTATGCATTTATATCATTTAGTGATTTGGTAATTATTTTGTGATTTTTTCTGATGATCAGGAAAAAAAGAAAGAAATTTGGTAGAATTTAAGTTGGAATACGTTGATCAAGCTTTTTATTAAGCGAAATCAGCATTCGCAAAGAAATGCGTCGAGTACAGTGTGGTATTTCATTTTGGCCTAAAATTTCATTAAATGACCAGAGATTTCTCGAAAAACATTTAAACGATTTTAAGTAAGGGTGTCTAGTGAAGTGATATAGTTAATAAGATTGCTGAATTTCATGTGATAATTCTAATGTTTTTTTAAAATAATTTTCAGCACATTTGGTGCTATTTTAGGGTTTTTTTAACTTCTCAAAACATTCTTTGAAAGAATGTTTCTCTATAAAAGAGGAGTGGTGGGGGGAGGGGGAGGGGGGGGGAGAGATCCTTATGTCGATTGGTGGTCGATTCGTACGTTGCTTAGAGAGTTAGCACTATGGTTTTAATTTCTGTGTATTGGAAATCTGAATAAACCTATCATCAAAAGAAATTGAAGTGGAGAATATTAGTTGAACAAGGTGAGTCTGAATTCAAACTTTTATTTCGCAGTGAATTGCCACATTAAGTTAAACTGGAAAAAGTTGAGTTCCAGAGCTGAGATAACGTGATTCCTCTAAGTTTCTGATTATTCCTGACTTTCCAACATGAAGAATTATTTGCTCGCAAAGAAATATGCTTTTTAACTTGTCATCGGAGTCCGGTGCATCAGTGGGGAACATCTTTTTCGATTGCCGGAGAGCATGAATTTTTTTTTAGTAGTACTTTCATCCGGTGTCGTAAAAAACATCTAATCACCCCGATAACCAACACTTCAACCATATCGATTATAGTCTGTCGCAGTTGGAAGAGTTCCGTGCTAAATAGTCGTTCCTATCGCGGTGCTGAAGCGGACCATGTTATGGTCCAAGCCAAGATCCGCGTAAAATTGACAACTCGCAAGAAGTAACATCTCCCAAGATCTTTTAACCATCTCCAACTAAAAAATTGAAGGAGCGCATTTCAAAATTAAATTATTGAAGCACTCAGTGGTATAAATATTAATGACTTTTCTGGAATGGCAAGCGAATACTGGTCGGAAATAAAGGAATGTTCCGAAATTCAGTCGCTTCCATACTAGTAGGAAGTGCGCTAGTTGGGTGTCAGAAACAATTGTCGAACTTATACCGAATGCTTCGAAGAATGCCACGACACCAACGACATGGAGGGACAGAAATCATTATTGCGGCGATATGACTTTGAAAATGGAGAGGACTGCTTGATTAGTCGATAATAAGAAATCATTCCGCCTTCATAAAGCAACTATAACTCGGGAACTATCAGAAAAGCGGTAAAGGGTAACAGTAGTGTCCTGTGAAGAATATGAAAGACCGCCTCATAAGATGGAAGGAATTCTTGAGGTCAAATTTAACCATAATGTGCCGTTGTTGCCCCGAATATAGCCGTTCGTCGAACCATATGTTTGTAACTATGAGCCGCAAGACCCAGAAGAAATAATCCCCATTATCTACAAGCTTAAGGCCAATAAAACTCTGAGAAAAGATGGTCTCAGGGAATTCTTCAAATGCTATCCCATCTTTCTTCATAACGTTTCTTCAACAAATCTACGAAATACTACCAGATAATTTAAGCAAAGCAATTTTACTCTTAGGAAAGGTGACAGGACATACTGCAACAATTATCGAGGAATTAGTCCTACTAGTCGTTTCAGCAAAAATTTTCGCTTCTCTATTATTAAACAGATGCAGCACTAGAGAGCAAGAGGGGCCCCTAACAATCTGGATTCAAACTGGGATACAGTTGTGCTGACCAACTATTCACGCTTAAGATCTTGGAACATCACTTCAAATATCGTCAATCATCACATGTTTCATCGACGCATTTTATCAACGTGCGTCGGCGCAGGTCTGAATAGAACATATTTTATTTTCCTATCGACGAAACCTTTATGTGGCCGTTGCAAGATCACCATAAAAGATAAAGACCGCATATATATAGCCGCGATTCGTTCGACCTTGCTATGTGGCTGCAGGATATGGTCAATGAGAGTTGAAGTTATTAAGAAGTTATTTGTCTTTGGCCTCATGTTTAAGATATATTTTACGGGTTCGCTGAGTGGATAAAATCTCACATGACAACATCCATCTTCGTTTAACTACCACTTGCATTAACAATACCATCAGAGCATTGCATTCGCTGGTTAAAGTACATTGTCACCGCAAAAGTATCGACACTTAATTACTGATAGTACTAGTTAAACCATATAATAGGTGATATCAAAAGCGAGATGGGACAATCAATACCTGGAGTGATACGGTAAGAAAAGATTTTGAACTTGCAGGGACCAGCAATATATGGACTTAGACGATGGAAAAAGGAATGGCTTCTATTACTGTCGGTTATGGCATCAGATCGCGAAACTTGGAAACGTCGTATCTTTATAGCCAGTAATATTAGAAGAGGAAGAGTAGAAACAAAAATTCCAGAGGCCTAATCGCGACTAACATTGGTCGTCACTCTTCATGCCGTTTCTTTTATCATCTGATAAAATACAGAACGCCACTTCCCGGTGGATACTTGCTATTAAGACAAGCAGCAAGCAACCAGTGGAGCACCAATCAAGACATGGAGAATATCTACTTATTGTGGACCTTAACATTAAATGAGCATTTCTTTGTATTTTTAATTTTAATGTCGCAAATGAGAAATTCGTTCTTTTCAGTGTAATAATGGACATTAGCAAGAAAGTTTAACTAATAATAACACGTGGTTTAAATATTTTCGGCATTTCTTTGAAGGTCATATCTTCTTCTTCTTCTTTTAACAGCTCTCACCATTACTGGTAAGGCTGGCTCCAA